>JALMQS010000152.1:5436416-5464405 GCA_024734495.1 Forficula auricularia | reverse complement strand
ACTCCAGAACGTAAAGTCGAAGAATATTCATTTTGATGCCAAAGTTTTTTAATTATTTCCAAAAACAAGAGCTGCTTAGATTTTAGAGTTGATGGATTTTATTTAATGTAAGAATTTGTATTTCTACTACTCCAAAAGTAGGCATTTGATTAATTGAATTAAAATAAAAAATTAGTTTAGTTCTTTGACAGGGCTGTTAAATGTAAAGTGATACTGTATTGTATACCGCTTAGCTCCCGGAATCGCCTTCTATAGAGTTGGTAACCTTAGTTGTAACTGTTGAAGTGAAATTTGGGAGAAACGTTTGGTTTAATTAACTACACCATTATGCCAAGTTTCATCGTCCATGTTCAAATTGTTTGCTGATGAAAAATGTTCAAATCCCCAAAATTTGTACAAAGAACATCGAGTCTAAAAACGTCTATTTTTTTCCTTCTTGATATTTAGTTATCTCTTATGGGGGACACTTTGTATTCTTTGGATGATAAGATTTTGGCATATAACATCAATTATTATTTATTATCCGCACTTTGAAAAGTCAATGATGCGGGTGTCGGACTTTGCCAGGGGCTGAGATCTTAAGCATCCTTTGAACGGTCGAAAAAATAGACTAACTGCAAAATTATCTCTCAAATTTACACTACAACTATTAAATTTTTTTTATCTCTCGTAGATTTCAAAAGTAAAATATATATATATATATATATATATATATATATATATATATATATATATATATATATATATATATATATATATAATTTCCTATTTTTTCAATGAATTTTCTGATCTTATCAAAATTCAATTTTCGACGTTAGTCAGAATTATTGTCAGAGATTTCGGAGTCATGTTGTCCTTCTGCTTCCGCGCTTTCTTCGATGAAAACTTGTATAAACTAGTCTTTTCATCGTTGCAGTTTTTTCTGATAAGATTTAGATATGATTATACTAACTGTGATTTAATGAGAAAACAATTTAAATAAATTTCTTTAATTTACATTCGAATTTTTAAATAATTTTGCATGACGATTTATACATTAGATGATAAGATTTGAAGTCATTTAATAATTTTGTTTTTTACTCAAGGTAAAATAAAAGATTATTTATTTTTCGATCAATGTTTTTTTTGTTTTATCAAAATTTTCTAAACCCAAGTTCTGAAGCCTAGGTAGCTTCAAAATTTAAACCTTTTTTCACTGAAAATTTACATGAGAAAAAGTTAAACGCCTTAACTAGTTGCTGCTGCTCGCAATGAGCTGAGATTAAACATTATATCTAGTATTAAAACCTGATTCTACTAGTCAAGTTACAGCTATTTTGCTATTTTTCTTCAAAGTTTATATTCAATAATTGCATATAATTTTAATTGATAGAAAAAGATCGGCAATTATTTTTAAGAAAAATGAAATGACGATGTAGGATGAGAGGATTTTAGTTAAGATATTAATTAAATAGTTCTCTATAATATTTGATTAAACTTTTGAGATGAGCCTGGTTTAGATGCGTGTGACTATGAATGAAAGAACTCGTACACCTTGAGTAATCTCGTTGAAGACTTGGAATAATCCAGTCTATTACTGTTAAAGTGTTTGCCCTTGAATCAAAAATTGGGTGAAGGGCGCATGGCCAGGCCAAGCTCAAATTCTTAGCCCACTGAGACACCTTGACCAACAAGTATAGGCTTCCTGAAAATCACTACGCCTAGGGGTGCCCCTTGAAAATATGGGGAACTTGAAAAAATGGGCTTTCCCTTAGTGGGAAAACCTTGGATTTAAAATGAAATAAAATTGTTATTCAAAGAAAAAATATTTTTATATATTTATGAAATTTAATTAAAAGGTTTTTCTTGCCTAGAATAGTAAAGTTGTTGATCGTGTAAGAATAAATCATGGAGAGTGTCCTCTGCTTTTTGGAATAAACATACAGATATACATAAATGTATATTTTTTTGCTTTATTTGAAAAATGCAAATCGTCGCCTTAGAGTGTAAACCTGCTAAATAACAACAAGGAAATTTTACAGGGCAGAGAAAAAATAAACAAAATTTAATATTGATGTTATGGAAAGAAACTATTTTTCACATTTTTTTTCCACAACTTACGATCGTAAATTTAAGTAGCAGTTTTACTTTATTGGATAAAAAATACTTGGTAAGTTTCACATTAAGATATAAAAATAAAACGAATTTATTTTTATATTTTAATGTGAGACCTACCAAGTATTTTTTATCCAATAATTTAAAAAATGTTTCACCAAGTACCAACACCAAATTCCTTAAATGCAGTTTTACTTGGATGATGCTGCATTTCTTTTTCTTTCGAACGGTATTGATATGTCATATATGATAAAAAATGGATTTATCAGGTTTACACTCTAAGGCGACGAAATATATTATAAAAAAATTTTAAATTTTGAAACGTTTTTCAATATTAATAAGCCTTTTTTTCTAATTGTTATTAAAGAATTGAATTAAGAATAAACTTAAATTGTTCGACTATAATTAACGAAAATTTAGAGATTTTCCAAAATATACTTGTATATAAGTATATTTTACTTAATATAGGTGACCATGTTTGATTTGTTCTTAAAATAATTAAATTTGCCAGGAAACATTACGAAAGTTGGTTACAATAATTTTTCCCTTTGGTTTTCTTTAAAAATTTAAATGATTATATGTATAAGTAATAAAAATCGATCGAATAAGGATAATTTTTATTTGAAATCAAAAAGTTATTTACCTGTTAATTGATCTTAATAAAAAGTGTTAACAGAATTTGAAAAATGCATTCAAAAAGTATATTATTTTTACCTTGAAATTTTAATGTAATTATTAATCAATTAATAAAGTAAAAGGTGTGTAGTTTGACAGTGAATGAAATAAAACTCAAAGAGGTTTATACAAACTCAATATATTTGGGATTATCAGTCCATCATCAGGAGTTTACAGGTTAAAAACCGTTTTTAACCTGTAAATTCCTGATGATGGACCAATAATCCGAAATATATTGAGTTTGTATAAAAGTCTTTGAGTTTTATTTCATTCACTGTCAAACTACACATCTTTTACTTTATTAATTAATATTATGTTTCACCTAAAACCTACACCACTTTCCCTAAGTAAAATTATTAATCAATTAAATTATTTAGAAGCATAGGGGAAGTCCGATTCTTGATAAGTAAACAGCCGGATATAATTCTACATAAATATAACTGATATTTACTTGTTCTTATTTCTTTAATGTCTTCTAATGTTTTCGCTTTTTAAATTTTTTGGTATACTCGCTTTTTCCAATTCTGTCAAGTTTTTCGACCATTAGTGACTTCAGTGTTGTACAGCCCTAGATGGAACCCAAGGTCCTATGTTTATTTTTATTTTAAAAAAATAAATAAATATTAGTCTATCTTGGACTTTTTATAAGCCCTAACGTATTTAAAATTTTAAAGAATATGTTCTGAATGATTCAAGAACGATCAAATAAATACAATGAATAAATAATGTTTGTTTTACAAAAGCTTAAAATATGTATTTACCTAAGCTTGAAGATAACTTGATAATGAATTTTTATTTAATGAAATGCATTAAGTTAAATGTGCCATAAACTAAGAAAAATATGAACACATTATATTTATAGTCTAAATTCTGACGTAAGTGATAACTTATAAAAATAAATGAAAATACACTTTTAAATGAAGAAAATTCTTCTAAATTCTCATATATTTTTACACGATTTTTAAAACCCATTTATAGTTAGATTAGAAATAAAACGAACCAATAAAATTCTTCATTGTTTTTCGTGATGGGTTTTAGAGCCTCAGATCCTCTTCTTGCTTCTATATTACTAAATTTGCAATCTTCAATTTCTTAAAATTGAAATCCATCTTGAACTTTGACTTCGATTAAGTCGGAGATACTATAATTCCAAAAGTAGCAACGCCCTTTACGCTATGAGTTACATCAATATTAATTAATAAAAAATGAAAAACAATAAAAAATCCGCAGATTAGAAGAAAGAGGAAAAACGACTAAATTAGGTTTGTCTTTCAGCTTGACTGGCGGTTAATTTAACCTGGGAGTAAAAACTGCTAAAAGCCCATTTTGGTTCTCAATTTAGCCTTTAGTGGATTGTACATGTATGAGAGTTAACTTATTATTTTGATTCGCAGTATAATTTGTCTAGTAGATTAACCAAAAGTGAACACACGTTCTCTAAGTAGGGCATTCTGCAGCCTTTATTACATAAGATGAAATAAAATCATTAAATAATCCAACTACTTTTAAACTAATATTTTTAACAAATCCAAAATTATAAAATCACAAAGAGCGTGCTTGATTTAAGCTGTTATAAATGATTTTGCTTACTTTTCAGCCCTTGGGTTCAATTTCCCAACAGACCTTCTAGCATGTAATCAATCAAAATGATCTATAACGTCTCATAGCATTCTAATTGATTTTCTTTTATAAAATAAACTCTACTACACTTAGAAAAACAACTATCTAGTTAAAAACCATGACACCCAATATTCATTAATTTTGTCATAAGGTCAAAAAAATTGAATTTGAGATTTCTATGAATTCTTATACCAAAAATTATCTCTTTTTTGCAACATTGACCTATACTAAATTTCCATAGAAAATACCCGTTATGCTAAAAGAATTTTCATTACTCACTGTTATAAGTTATTTGTGACTGTAATGACATTCAATTATTATGCTAATTCAACAGTATTTATAAAAAATAATTTATTGATTTTGAATGTTCAAATCAATGAATTAGGAAGTTTTTAACCTTTGTAAAAAATTTATTAAATTATTAAACTGATACTAAAGTATTGAGAGGTATATACATTTTCAATAATTTATTTAAAGATGATATATACCTATATGTATTTAATTTATTCTAATATTGAAATATTTAAGAAATTATCAGCTAACGTGTCTCATTCTATATTCCAGGTGGAGCGCAGAAACGCAAGGGACATCGTCTGTACTCATCTAAAGGTAAATAATTCGTGATATGTTTATATAATATTTTAAAAACAATATGATTTGATCCCTTATTCATTGTCTATGTGTATTAATATAATAATAATAAATATTACCTAAAATATAATAATAAATTTGGAAGGAAAAAAGGGAATGCTCTCCGTGTATTTCGAAGATGTAATTTTTTGCCCATTAATAATACCATTTTTTAGGTAAAATTTCATCTGGTTAGTCACAATCATCTGCTTACTAAAATTTTCATTATTCATAATTTTATTATTTTTATTATTATTTTAACCAGAAGATCAAAAGATAGAAAACTCAAAACAAATAAGTTCTTTGTTGTGGGAATCCGATCAGAGCTTCCGTTCTTGAGTTATTGTGGGTATTGGATGTAGACAGAAGCATAGTAAAGTATTGATGTTTGAAAATGATTATTTTTCACTTTTAAGGTAGTTGTTACTAGCAAAAAGTTAATGCTAGAGTATTTAAAACAGACAATAAGGATTCAAAATTCATAAACTTAAAACTTTTTGCTGTTTATGTACCACTACGAGCCAATCCCGTGCTCGTTTGACAAATCTGACAACACTGTCTGAGCTAGTATATATTTTATCATAGAAATGTCAGATAAACTACATTATAAAAGGAGATTTATAAAACAAAAAGTTCCTAATAAGCGATTGAAAGCTGGTGCTATAATGGCTGTAGCGAAAAAACGTCAAAAAAATTACTAAAGTTAACTCACTTTTTAGGTTGAATAAATGCGTTGTTCCCAGCTTGTTTTTGGTGTAAATTTTTCATTATACATTTTTCATTATTTGTTCATTACTATCTCAGAAAATATGTTGTAACTATGAATTAAAATTTTCTTAAAACATGTATTAGTTGTGTATGTGTTGGTTTAGTTTTTTATAACAATGGTAAGAAGAGTTTCTTAATTATAATTAAATATGTATGTAAACTTTCCGATATCCCGTATAGTTCAATGTATAAGATTTAGTTGAAAAGTTTTTGTTTTGCCGAGAGTAGCAGAGCTGTTGATTCACAAAGAGAAACAAAGAGATTGTCCTCTGCTTGATGCAAATAAACATATACACATATATATCAAGATGATATATCTGTATATATATATTATTTATTTGTTTGAGACTATAGTTTCGAAGACTTGGTCTTCATCATCAGTCTTTCTTCAATTATAAATGTTTTTCATGGAGTCAATATCATATGGATATTGAAAAATTTTGGTGTTCTTTCGTCACTGGAGGGCTAGGAACTAATAAAGACACTCTTTCCGGGTTCACACTCAAATGTAACCATATGTTTCCCTTTCTCCTTAGAAAGGATGAACCTTTTTCCCCCTTCTATCTTTTTTTAGCAAACATCTTAAGTAGATTACTATTGGATAATTCAATTTGATTGTTTAAACAGAGATCTGAATTTCTATTGAATGACTTCAAAATTTCTAAAGATTCAATTGCGCTAATCAATTTTGGGTCCCTTTCTCCTTTTATTAATCTAATACCTTCTGGGAAGGAGTGATTGTTTGAATTTAAATGTTCTGCAAAAGAATTTTCGTACTTTTTATTTTTATAATCTCTTATGTGTTCATTTAGTCGAATTTTCAGATTTCTCTCGGTTTTTCCCACATATATTGCTTCGCAATCTTTGCATTTCAAACTATAAACCCCTTCTTTTTCTATATTTGGTAATTTGTCTTTTTTATTTGAACCTAAATCTTTTCCTAGAGTAATTGGAGTTTTGAATACTGTTTTTAACCCTAATTTTTTCATTTTTTGTTTTAATTTTTCCGAAATTTGTCCATAATATGGAAGAACTATTCTAGGATTTTCTTTTTCTTTTTCATTCTTTTGTGAATATACTGATTCCAGGGTTAATTTTTCTATTTTTTTATTTAACATTTGGTCTATAAGGCTTGCTTCGTACCCATTATTTACCGCGATTTCTTTAATGCATCAAGCAGAGGACAATCTCTTTGTTTCTCTTTGTCAATGTATAAGAGTCTGAAAAACTCTATCTTTGGAATTTAATATCTCCGAATCGATGCAGAAGTATTTAACTAATAATCTGTCTAAATTTCGAAAAAATCCTAAGAAAACCCATATGGTGAAACAACTAACTTAAGCCATTTCTACACAAGAATGTGTAAAGAAAACATTTTTAAAATTTTTGAATCAATTCAAGGCGAAGTTATCGAGTAATGTTCTAAAGAAATGTTAAGGTTGATTCTAAGAATGAATGACTGGATCAAAAGTCATTTGGCAGATACTGGTGATTCATTTTCATCAACTTCCTTTGCATTCGATAACTCATTAAGGGAAGTAAATATATAGAACTAATTTTTAAATATGAGTATGTACAGACAAGGTCATACTAATACTTTAAAGAGGTAATGTCATCATACTAGTATATATTAGGTCTGTATGAATTGAAAATTAATTGAAAATCTTACATTTTTGAGTGGCTAATCGAAATAACTTTGATAGATATTAAATTAAAATTCTAGAAAAACCAAAAATAAAAAAAAAAATTATTATGGAAATGACAAATGTTTTTTTTGTGGTCTATCCTGGAAAAAATTAATAAAATACCAAAGATTCCATCAATAATATTTTATTATTAATTTATAAATAATTGTGGTTTGCGGAAATTCTATCATTTCGTAATAACCTATATTGATCAATACTTAGCGAGCAATGCAAACCTATAGTCAGTAGCAATATGTTTAAAAAAATAAAACATAATCGGTGACCCATACGACTTTCATTTACAACTTCAAAGGGCTACTTCTACATAGTCGATTTGAACTTGAGCTTTCAGTACGTTTTTTAGTCGATGTCTAGCTTGAAATTTAAATTTTGTTTCTCAACGACATCACTATCAGAAATATAGGCGTTTAAAAAATTTCTCATAGAATAAAATTTATATAAAGTAAAGAAAATTTTAATTTTTTTAATTTTTCTTTATTTTATTATGTTTCACCAAGAACCTACACCATTCTCCCTTAGCAAAAATAAAATTTATATCCATGAAATAACATTCTATACTTGATAAATATTTTGCCAGATTTTAAATTAGGTAACTGGTTAGCTTTTTAGTTTGTATGGCATAGCAAAAGAACTGGTCGATTGATCCTCCCCCCCCCCCCCCCCCCCCAAAAAATTATGATTAAAATTAAAAATTTTAAAACTATAATTTTTTTTGGTTGACCAAGATTTATTAAAAGTTAAATGTTCAATAAGATTTCATAGAAAATTCTGTAAAATTTTAATTAAAAGACAGATTATTTTTGGCAAATAATTAGAGTTGCTTTTGTAAAATTCTGAAAAAACAAAAACACCCGAAAAATTAACCTTTTTGTCATTTTTTATGAATATAATGCACTTCTGAATTAAGGGCCCTCATAGCTTATGGGTACGAAATCGTTTAGAGATTACTTATATTATAAAATTATTTAATAAATGAATAAAGTAAAATCAGAGATGACATGTTTAATTTTGTTTACATGTCAGAAGCGTTGTTGTCAAGAATAGAACCCAATTGCTAAAAAGTTACCCGACCCTGCATAAAACAATTTGTTCTTTAAATTCGTCAAATAACACTCTCAATATAATATTAAGAATTTTGAACTAAATTAAATAATAATGAGTTAATGGAGACTCGTGGAAGGGTCCACAGTGATCTTGTAGCCAAAGTTTCCGTTTATATATATATTATTGTTGTTGTTTTTTCCGAAATACCTCAACATTCTACAACAACAATAATAAATAATAATGGATTATCAAATAATAAGGGAATACTTTCTTAGCTAAATATTTTCAAATAAATACAATTATTACTCCGAGCGCCTGGCAGTTAGGCATCCCAGCCAGACCGAAGAATAGAATTCACTTGAAATTATTATTTTTGCATATTATCTTTAAACATGACACGTGGAAAAAAGCATTTTTAAACATGATTTTTTTTCTGTTTGTCCGTGTGTCTTCTTATCACTCTATATATGTGTCTGGTCAAGGTGATGATTATGAGGTTCCTAAGTCGCTTCTAGTAGCTACCAGTGTGTTTGTCCAATACCCATGATAGTTTAAAAATATAATCCAGAAGAAAGTTCATACAGGTGCCCAAACCTGTGTATTTTGAAAAGAAAAAAGTCTACTAGATTTTGAGCACTGGAACATTTGGTTCAAAAATGCAGAAAATATAATTTTTTGAGAATTTCACGTGTAGCCATTGGAAAAGGCATAAACCAATCAAATACGTGAAGGATTTTTTTTTTATATTTAAATTTATTATTAGAGTGGGGGTTCTTTCTCTCTAGCTGTGTGAACCTGTCAACCCTTCCACCATCGACAAAATTTGTGAAGAGCGTGCCTTGTCTTCTAAAAGTCTTTACTGTTTCTTTCAATTTATTATAATTCCTTAAACTACTCTGGCCAAGGACTATAACAATAATGTTTGTTGTTAAATAAATTTAAATATAAAAAATCCTTTACGTATTTGATTGGTTTATGCCTTTTCCAAAGTCTACACGTGAAATTCTCAAAAAATTATATTTTCTGCATTTTTGAACCAATAGTTCTAGTGCTCAAAATCTAGTAGACCTAGAAAACTAACTCATAGTAAATTAATATCTCATAAAATATTTATTTACTTTTATCTTTAATAAATTATATTTTTTTAGGGAGAAATAAACATTTCATAATCACCCATTACGGTCAAAATAACTTTACTTTAGAGCCAAACACTGCGTGTGTATTGTACTCGTATAGTGTGTCACTACCGTAGATTGAACAACACTCAAACGTGATCGTTTTTTTAAACTATTTTAATTTTAAGGATTAGTTATGTCACTTCCAAAAAGAAAGTCTTCATAACTATCCTTATTCCGAAAATTATTTATCTAATAATGTATTTTATATGTATAAAGCAGGTCAGTGGAGAAGAGTACCTTTAGGGTGGCGGGAGTAACTGTGACTCTCTTCAAGGATCATAATTAGCAAGTGCTGCCCTCTTCGTGGGTCCCGCCATAAGTACCCCTTCGGGGGGAAACCAACAAGCACCTCTGTGAACCCTCAGTGCCTGTGGGTTGCCAGCCCACTCGCACTCATCTGTTGGCCCAAAAAATACAAACAAGCCTCGGAGTAGGATGGATTCCTCCATAGCCGGTGAGCCCTCTGGCTCACCTGGCCCGACAATCGCTATGCATATTGACAATGATTCAGCTGACCAGACAAAGTGTAGATTCCCAGGTTGTGGACGGGCGTTCGCTACTTGTAGAGGACGTGGCGTTCATGAGCAAAGGATCCATAAGAATTGGTGGGACCAATTACAACTCTCTTCTCATCCCGGATCGAAGCCTCAGTGGAGTTCGGAGGAAGTGGCTCTCCTGGCTAATCAGGAAGCCATCTTCGTCCTAGAAGGCGTCCGCTTCTTGAACAAGGCTTTGCACCCTTACTTCCCAAACAGGACCTTCGTTGCAATTAAGAACCAAAGGAAGTACAGCTCGTATAAGGCTCTTGTCCGGAAAAACGTTGAGGAGCTATCCTCAACTAGAGATGTAGGGTCACCAGAAATAGAAGGAAGTGGAGGCGCTGAGGGTAGTGATCCGACTCTCCCCGTCATAGAATTGTTGGGGAAGTTGGATCCTTTAAAAACAAATAAATTTAACTCTTACCATCTGAGTGAGATTTGTGCCGGTTTGGGTGTCTGGACAAAGGAACGTCTATTTATCGAAATAGATAAATATATCAATTCCATCTTTCCTATTGAACAGGCACCAAGAAGACCCGCTCCCCCTAAACAACCTGCAGTTCCCCTTTCGAGGCGTAAGTCCAGGCGAACAGAATACGCTAAGGCCCAAATTGCATGGACCAAAAATCCTTGCAAATATATAAAGTCACTTTTGGATGAGACATCTGCTGCTATACCACCTGAGCAGCAGGCGATGGTGAAGTTTTGGGAGACCACCATGACAAGTGGCAGTCTGGTGTCTCCTGGAATGGAAAAACCACGCCCCACCAATGAACAACTGTGGGAGCCTATAACCGCCAAAGAGATAGCTAAAAATTTCCCGGCTACCAGCACCAGCCCCGGACCAGATGGGATCACGTCAAGGCAAGTGAGAGCCATTCCGATGGCCATCTTAATCAGATTATTTAACATCTTTCTGGTTTGTGGAAGATTGCCCACACGCTTGCTACAGTCCAAGACTACGTTGATCCCAAAGAAGTCCAATGCTACTCTACCGGCGGACTTTAGGCCAATAACGGTCCAGTCAGTCTTGACTCGGGCCTTTAATAAAATTCTAGCTTCAAGGGTGACAAAGTATATTAAATTCGACCCTAGGCAAAAAGCGTTTCTACCCGTTGATGGCTGCGCTTTGAACACTTTCGATCTGGACATGATCTTGAGATTTCACCGCCAGAAGTTCAAATCTCTGTCAATGGCTTCAATTGACATTTCTAAGGCCTTTGACTCAGTGTCACATAAAACCCTCAGGGAGACTCTCATAATAATGGGACTCCCTGGAGGCATGACCGACTACATAATGAATTCCTATGAGAGAAGCACAACTACTCTCTCATTTGATGGCTGGAGTTCGCACGAAATCCATCCAACGTGCGGAGTTAAACAGGGGGACCCTCTGTCTCCCTTAATCTTTAACATGGTCATCGACCGAATGATCCGGCGAATTCCACCTCAAGTCGGATCACACATAGGTAACATTGAATACAATGCCCTAATGTTCGCCGATGACATGTTATTATTTGCACAAACTCCAATGGGACTCCAGTCGTCATTAGATTTTGTGTCGGAATTCCTCTTAAAATGTGGTCTTAGCATTAACAGGGGAAAATCCTTCACATTATGTATGAAGAACATACCTAATTTAAAAAAGTCGGTCATAGATGCACGCCAGAAATTTGTCTGTAATGGAGCACAATTACCATCTTTGACAAGAGAAGACGAGTTCAAATATCTGGGCATTCCTTTTACACCGGAAGGTCGAACAACAACTAGGCCAGACATCAAGCTGAAAGGAGCAATTAATCTTCTGACTAAAGCTCCTCTTAAGCCTCAACAACGGCTCTTTGCGCTCCGGGTTGTGGTTCTCCCAGGTCTATACCATCTTTTGACCTTGGGTAGTTCAACGCTTGGACGCTTAAAGAAGATAGATGTCATCGTGAGGAGTGCCTGCAGAAAATGGCTTGATCTGCCACACGATGCGCCGAACGCGTATTTCCACGCCAGCGCTAAAGATGGCGGGCTATCCATTCCATCAGTTAGATGGTTAATGCCCATGCATCGTGTGTTTAGACTCAAGAAGATGATGTCCGGGGTAACAACAACAGAGCGGGATTTCGCACAGAATTTCCTGAGCGATGAAATAAACCGTGCGACTCGGCGCCTCATGGATGGAGAGGTGACTCTAGATACAAAGTTAAAACTGGAAGCTAGATGGTCAAGGCTGCTCTACGCATCGTTCGATGGGAGAGGCCTTCGTGAATCTGGGAGGGTACCTCAACAACATATCTGGATCACCGAGGGTAGCAGATTCCTTAGTGGCAGGGACTTTGTGAACTCGGTGAAACTAAGGATAAATGCCCTTCCTACGAGATCGCGGACGGCTAGGGGGCGACCAAAAGATCGGTCGTGTCGTGGTGGATGCGCTGCTGTCGAGACTCTAAACCACATACTCCAGCAGTGCCACCGTACGCATAGATCGCGTATTAAACGCCACGATGCCATAGTGGCCTACGTCAAGCGAACACTAATGACCAAATCCTCTTTAGTAGACGAAGAGCCTCACTTTGTTTCCACTACACATGGTCTACGAAAACCTGACCTTATCGCTGTTCTTGGTGACTCGGCCCTTTGCTTGGACGCCCAAGTTGTTAGTGAGCACATCAAACTTGATGAAGCTCACGCAACAAAGGCAGATAAGTATAAGGAGCTTGAGGAGAGCATAAAGAGGCGATATAATGTGGAAGCAGTGAGATTCGGGTCTATTACCCTTAATTATCGAGGGGTTTGGTCCGCCAGATCCGCGAAAGATCTCACTAGCAGTGGTATACTGCTGAAGAGGGAATTGAAGATACTTTCATCTAGAGTTGTGGTAGGGGGTCTCGCCGGGTTTTGGAAGTTCAACAAAACCACACAATTTGTCCGCCGTCCCAGAACACCTTTAGGAACCGGATAAGGTCAGCGGAAGATTTCAATGAAAGGGTGACGCCTGCCCCTCAGGCGCAATAAACGTGTGTTTTTAGTGGGTATTACTGTTCTTTTCTTTATGTTAGGACAGTCGAGTCCCACAGTACCAACAATTAGTTGGTCTGCGTAAATGCATTTTCACACGTTAAAAAAAAAAAAAAAAAAAAAAAAATATATTAAGTAGATACAATTATTATGAAAATAACGTTTGCGTTATAATTAATTTAAGATGAAGTGGACAAGTAGAGTAAACGTAGACTAAAAAATGCATACAGTAGAATCTCGTTTATCCGGACTAACTGGGACCAAAGGCAAATCGGATAATCAAAAATCCGGATATATGGGTAATAATAACAAAACAAATCCTCAAATAAGCGAATTTGAATTTATTAAAATTAAGAGAATAAAAATGTTTATATCAAAATTACATCAATTTTTTAAAAACTGCATACGTTAAAAAGAATAAATCACATCATTTCATTTCAAAGAAATGGTCCACTGTCTTTTGTTTTAAGCACGTGTGGCGTTTGATTTAAGCATTTTTCGTGAAATTATAATTACATTCTCGGTATCAGAGCTAAAAATTATTATCTATGAGAACATTTATTAAAATAAAAATGTCTACAAATCCGATCCAGATAATCCGGAGGTCCGGATAAATGAGGGCCTGATAAACGAGGTTTTACTGTATTTAATTATATATGACACATTTTCCCCACCGCAAAATAACATATTTTTTTCTTTTTTAAAAATGTTTCTTGAAAATATGTTATATGCTTCTAAAACTGAAATAAATAAAAATAAAACACAGATACATTCCACTAGTTCGAACCCATTTTAGAATTGACCCCCTTAATAATCAAATTTCCTCCCTGTGGGCCCTATGTTGGGAAACACTGATCTGTCTTTTTCAGAGGTTTTGGAATTATTTATTTTCATTGATATGAAATACAAGTTTTTCTAATGATAAAGGTACAACAGATTACAGAATTGTTTCTAGTTGGAGCAAAATGGAGTCGAACCAACAACAGTGTTTAAAGAATCTTTAAATAACTTTAAAAAGGATTAAAGAGTAGGAGTCGAGAAAGATGGGTGTAAACTAAGAATGGAGTTCCAGAGTCTAGAGATTTTTGATTTTTGTGATTTTGACAAATCACGGGCAGTTTAAAAAAAAAAAATATTTGTATTTTTTATTAAAAAAAAACTACTATCATCAACAATGAAAATAGACATATTTTATTTTCTTGTCTTATGATGGATGTTTATTTTTTAGAGCCTTAGATTGATTAACTCTGTTTCGAGATGGTTTTGTCGAGTGAACATTTTAACGCCTTTGGGTTTCGAGACCTAAAGTGCCAGTTCATGATGATGACCTCCACCGAAATGTCCATCAACACAACTGACAAAAGGTTAATTTAAAAATACCGGTTGCCATTAGTACCTACACTTAACAAATTTTATGATAAGAGGAGAAGAAAGAATTCAAAAATAAAATTGAAATCCCTTTCACCTCTCGAGCAAGCTTTGTTTCGAATAAATCCCTGGCTGAGTTAATGATTGAGCGGACTCTTGAAAGACTTCCTAACGAATTCAATCATTCAAGTTGTAGGCAGTTGACTGGGCGATTGACAATGATCATTTAGAAAACTTGATATTCATATTTAGCAATAAATTTTGGGCTTTTTGGTTTTCGAATGGAGAATGGAAAAAACCTGTAAAAAATCTAATCGTTTTATATATTGAGAGGTTTTCAACTATTATAATTATTGTGCTTAAATTTGACAGCCATGTTTGTAATAATAAGCTGCATCTATGAGTCAAGTTTCAACTTGGTAATACAAAACGAACAATCGACAAACAAATTGCAAAATCTTTGAAATTTGTCGGAATCATACTAAATCTTAAGAAAGTTTTTACTTTTTAATTAATTTACTCGTAATTTTTTTAATGACGAATTCTTGTCATAAATCACAATTGTCTGATGTTTCTTTCTCGAGTTAGGACGAAGCTTCTAATAAATATTTAAAGGGTAGTTTTTACGACCAGCTTGAAAACAGTTCTAATAAGAAAAGTTTTATGAAACTTTAGGTTAAAAAAAATTATAATTATGTTTTACGAACAGAAACATTATTTCTTTAATTGAATAACTCACCAGAAAACGACCGTCACTCATACACTCTTATATTTATTTATTTATTTATTCAGAAGTAGTTCTTAACCTCAAAATAAAACAAATAAATATCAAATTTACTTTTGATATTCTTATTAGATTTTGAGGTAGATCCCATCAATATTTTGATAAAATAATTAAGATCTCTTATTTATTTTATCATTTTTAAAATGCTTACTAAATTAGCCTTTTCCTTAGCTTTAACACCCTGGTTTTGATTATTTTTGTCAAAAAATTCTTAGCCGTTTTAGATATATTTCAAAAAATATATATACCATACATATAAAAACTATCGTATTTATTGAAGGCTTAAAAATATTCCGTAGTATGTACCTATGATAAAGTTATTTAATTGAAAGGAAAATCCATGTCAAATATTAAATAGGTAGGTAGTTTAATAGAAACAAGTTTAATTTACTAATGACAGAGTAAGGGATGCCTCTACCTGTTTCGGGGAGAACTCAGAGACCAGTGCCCCGCGGAGAACTGGTTAAATATTACTTAATTAGATGAGATTTATCGTCGTACCCTTGTTTGCGAAACCACTGACTAGTGATAAATTTTTTAAAGATAGACACCAATTCCGAAAAAAACTAAAAGAATCAAGAACTTGAAAATATTAAAATAAAGAAAATATAATCTTACCAAAAAGTATGGATTTTAATTACTCTTAAATATATATATATCAAATATTTTTCATTTGAATCAGATAATAAAAATGCCTTTCATATGAGTTTCTTAAATAACTTCAGTCTAGGAATTTTTTTTAAATTTACAAACTTCAACAACTTCTTTTGTTCAATTCCAATCGAGATAAATTTTTTTTTTTTTTTATAAATTTTATTAAACCAATTATTTTACATTAATAATGTATACATTGTATTTTGCTTCGATTTCGGAGATAACTTCTCCACCATCGAGTGTCCTTATTTATCTTTAGTCCTTGTTTTTAATAAGAGGAAAAATCTAATTAGATAAAAAAACCTCTTTTCCGATAATTATTTTAATTCCATTATTCCCCAATCAAATCGATTGGATCTCCCTATCTTCCTTTTTGAGATAAAATTTATACTCATTAGAATTATTATATTGGGTTGGTGCATAACAATTGCGGCTTTTTTCGGGACTTTTTTGGCGTTTTATTTAATTTTTTTCATAAAAATAATCTTCTTTTTTCAGTAAATGAAAATGAGTATCGAAAATCATATCCATAATCGCCAGCTTGGCTTTTGCTGATTGTTCCAAAAAAGTTCGTAGAGATAGCGAAATGACTGTCCTTAATTCCAACCTTTCTCAAAGTGGTAGAGCATAATATGGTGAATATTTATATGATTTTCGATACGCATTTTCATTAATTGAAAAGAGATAATTTTTACGAAAAAAATTAAACAAAACGCCAATTAAAAAAAAAAGTCGCAAAAGTATGAACCAACACAATATATAATTATTAATAAATTTATCGAATTTAAACAAATTCACCAAACATTTTTTCTAGACATGAATAATCTTCCTCCTTGAATTTCAATTGGTATAAAATTAAAACCATTAAAAAATAATATAATACTAGATAAACACAGCTTAATTTAAAAACTCTGTAAAAATGATCGAAGCATTTCTGATGTGTTTATATTTTATGTCAATATGTTCATATTTAATTATATATTAATTTTTAATTTTTAAATTTCTCTTGAAATCATTTGGTCTTTACTGGTCTATTTAAAAAAATAACTTGATTAAATTTTACAAAGCCAAATCACAAATATAGATTTAATATCAGGGATTTGAAAGAGAATTTCATAATCAAATCAACTATTTTTAGTTATCATGAATATATAATATATTCTTTCTAAAACGAATGAATAAAAACAAAAAAAATTCTGACGCTTTAGGATCAAAAACTTAAATTATTAAACAAGGACAATTTTCGAATAAAACAAGTTGTGTGTATATAAGAAAAAGTGTAATTATTTAATCATTTTTAATACTTATTCTATTTAAAATATTTTGAATTTTTCTTCAAGGTATTTTAGATTAATCTATTTTTATATATAAGTTTTGAGAATCTCAAATGTTTGTAAATCAAATCACATAACTAATTTAAATTGTTAATTTTTATTAAAAAAAAATACTTCATATGACAAATTCTGTGATTTTTATGAGGAACAGCAAAAGATTATTGGCAACTGGATAGAGTGATAAATACGTTGCTATTTTATAAGAAAAAAAAATTAAAAATTGTATTTATTCCTGCTAAACATAAAAACTACATATTTTGTATTAGTCTTACTGTAAAGACTTTCGTAATTATAGCTTCGAAAATAAATAAAAATATTTATATTAAGGCGCAGATATAATCACAAATAGCAGTTTTCAAACTGTGGCCCCCATCCCCCCCCCCACTAGAAATCGCAAGATCATTTTAAGGGAGATGTGTAGTTTTTAATTAAAGTATAAATTTTGAGAATAGATGCGTTTTTGAAGAAGTTCAACAATTTTTTAAATGTTTGAAAGTGAAATAATATCTCTCATGATGGATAAATACGTAATTGGATTAAAAGCAAAGTTCAATGAAGCAGATTGGTTCTACCTTGTTAGGGGTCTAACAGGGTAAAATGTTTTTTTACTTAGGGAAAGTGGTGTAGGTTTTAGGTGAAATATGATATTAATAAGTAAAGTGAGTGTAGTTTATTTATTACATTCACTGTGAAACTACACTCCCTTTACTGTATTAATTAAAAAAAATGTAAAACAAAAAATGCATTTTAGAGCGTACTTTCAAAGATTTTATTTAAATAAATATATTTATAATTCTGAGCGCTCACCGCCTAGACGTCTCAAAATGGTCTGATCGTTGATTACTAGCGCAAGGAGAACAGAAGAATAGTTAGTGGAGAGATTTGAGTTTTTGAATTTGAGTAAAAATATTTTTAACAATTTGTAATTCAAACTTCTGATAATCAAAAGCAATGGATTGTTATTTGAGCAAGTGTCTAAAATAAATAAATAAATAAATAATAAATAGTTGGTGAGTGATTTAAAGTAAAGTAATTTTTTGGCATCACGTGAACCGCCTATGGCAAATAAAAATTATTTTCTGCATATTGCTTTATACTGCTATTGTCAAGAATTATAATTACTTTTTTATATTATTATAATTACTTTATCTAATTAATATATTTTTTAAGTCGTTAGCTGGTTAGGTTACCCACTACTTTAAAAAATATTATTTTATTAACAAAAGTAATTAGAATAATTGACCAAAGCAGTATATAAGCAAAATGCAAGTAAATAATTTTTACCTGTGCGAGCTGTCGAGATTAGTAGTGAAGATATACGAATTTTGAGTTCGACTTTTGTCTGAACCATTATTATTCTATCACGTTTCATGAATGGATTGAGTAGCAAGCGTAAGACGATTATTTTCGTAAAAAATTTACTACTGTTTTTAGAAATAAATGTAAAATTTGTTAATATTATATCATTTCGCTATTTTTCGGTTGTCAATTCAAAATACGGACGCGGCTCAAAAAAGCGGGACCCAGCAAAATTTTGCCTTCATTACAGAAAGGCATGAAATTTGCAGTAACACTGAAATAAGGGATTTTATTAGCAGAGTTAGTAAAATAGAGAGCACTTGTTTTGGTATATATTACTAAATTTTTATTTAATGATCGAATTGCAAGCATCAAATTACATTTTCGCTATCTCAGACGAGTAAAAAGGGACAAATAGCGTCTCTTTCAGGGCCATAGAAATTGGACTTCTCTGCTCTCACGGGTCGAATTTTATGTATAAATAAAAAAAAAATTATCATGGAGTGTGAAGTAACTAAGTAAATATCTCTTTAAAGTAGAATTAGGCTTATTTATTACTTTTTTTTTTTTTTAATTTAATTCACTTGAAAATAACGGTGCAACGGTGGCCATTTTTAGGAGTTTTTGTACCAGTCAATGTTCCGTAATGGCTTTTAACTTAAAAAATTCTCATTTACTTATTCTATCCATATAGATACAATAAAAAAAAATACAAATCTATATTAAAACAATCTTGGAACGTTTATTTTGAAACTAGACGTTTCAGGAGAAATTCTCCCTTTATCAATAGAAATTTTTTTAAAAATTGATTTTTTTTTTTTCTTTTTTTTATGTTAAAAATAAAAAGTATATGGGTTTTTTTATCAATTTTTTTCCCTTACCAAAATAAGGAGTGAAAAAATAAATTGTAATAAATTAAAAATAATGGACATTCGATGGTGAGGTTTTCGGGCCTCGAGGTCGAAGTTTTTTTTTTTGTAATTGTAAAACATTTGATGTATTTTTGTATTGGATAATAAAGGTCATTATTTATTTATTATACAATGTATCCTACATTGTAGGTAAAATAAAGTCATAAAGAGAAACACAATTCATCAAGGGAGTTATTTTTAGAGTATAAATTCAAAAGAAAAAGAGTATGGATTGATCAATAAGAATTCGAAAGGCAGAGAAGATATATTAATATTAAAATTTAATTTTTATTTTTAAATTCATAATGAGGTGTATATTTTTGGAATATATTTCGAGAAACGGCAATGGAAAAAGATTAAAATATCGGACGAAGCCAGACAAAACAAAAAGCGATCAAGGAGGGAGAGACCTCGTGACATACCATACCATTATGAGATGATTACTGCTTCTACTAGCACATTGATATCACTACTATTCTTTGCTATAGTATAAAACATCAATACTATATATTATATTATACATTACCTTTTTTATGTATTGATTACCAATATATATATGCTGCTCACTATACACATTAATATATTTTATTATTAATATATTACACGCTCCATCGCGTTAGTTCTGCATACGATCCGCCCTTTCATTCACCCTGCGCCTAACAGAGTAGCATTGTGGTGAACTACAACTGAGAGCCTGGCTTCTACATTTCGACGGTATATTAGAAGTACAGCCGGACGTCTACGTGACCACCTCCTGCTTGGTCACCATACCGAAAGACGAGCCATACCTCCGTTCTACAACTGATTGGATTCGCACCCATTGCGATAATACCTGCTCACCATCTGAACATCAGCGCAAGTCCAATAATCACGAATCAATTCTAAATTTATACATTTCATTTTTTTATTTTTATTTTTAAATATTAATTTTCCCACAATCAATATAAATAAATTGTCATATATTAATCTCTGTTTTTTATCATTCTTTCGAGTACACCTTAAAGAAAATTTTAATTCCCCTCCTTTAGTCGTTAAATCACCTTACCTACCCTTCCCAAACTCACTTCAACCCCTCTAGTATTTCAATCATCCTTTTTATTTTTCTTATTTTTTTATTTTTTTTATAATATCCATAAATTTCAATTAAAATCAGTAAATTCATAGGAACCAATTTAAGACAAAGAGAATCACCCTGAGTTACACCACCCAGCGAAGCAGATCCATTTATTAGAAAAGAGTAAAATAAAGTAAGTATTATTTTCAAAAATAGGTTAATACCGTACAAAACCTATTAAAATTATTTATTTAAAAATTGATAAAAGAAAAAAAGTTGTTTTCGCTAATGTTTCGAAAACAACTTTTTTTTTAATTATAAAAAAAAATTCTATTTATAAAGGAAAATTTTCTCCTGAAACGTCTAGTTTCAAAATAAACGTTCAAATATTGTTTTATAAAGATTTGTATTTTTTTTCTATATTATATTAAAACAATAAATAATTAATTTTTCTTTTCATATAGATATAGTTTGTTGAAAGCACTCTATTTCATAAATCACAAAAGTGTCTGAGTGCAACAGTGTCCTTTTAATTATATATTAATATCATAAAAGTCAGATGTTATCACTGGAATTAGTTGATTGGGTAGGCTTACAGGGCCAAGGGAGAATGTGTTTCATCGTTTTTTATAACATTTTTTTCTAATCTGGCTTAACGAGGTTAGTTATGATTAGCGAAAGTGATGGTGTACTATTTTTATACTTGTTTATATTCATTTAAATTCTAATGTTGTTCGGTATGTGTTGTGATTTAATTATGAAGGTTGGGAGGTTTCGATCATATTATACTCGTAGTCAAGGCTTACTTTTGTTTGAATATATGATTTATTTATTTATTATCAAATTAAAAAAACAAAAAATTCAATTACAATCTAGAGGACCCTCTAAAACTCTAAAATGATTATCATACAAGAAGAAGAATATTTATTTATTCTCTTATTTTAACATAGAGTTAAGAAAATCTTTTGTAAATTTTAGGTATGGTCTAATCAAAATGTCGACATTTAAATCACAACTTGCGAATTATAAATATTATGTGGGTACCTCCAACAACGATTTTGGCATGTTGAAAGCACAGGAAAGCATTAAATTTCCAAATCTAGCGTCGTTAGTTGTTAGATTAATTTAGGTATGTGATGTTCAAAGATATATTTCAGTATATTGCTTGTAATCTCCTGAGAATTGATTGGGCTAGGTGTGAACTGGGAATTGCCAACCTCTTCTCAGAGGTTGAAGAACTTCTTTGGATACTACTTCGAAATTGTTGTGTTTGCAACGGAAAGTGATAATATTTTTTTTTAATCTTAAAAAAGAGCATTTAAACTGATAATAGTTCTTCAAATTTTGAAGCATTTGTAACTCTTTTAATGATTTTTCAGATTTTAATTTAGGATAATTTGTCACAGACCTCTAACATCTCTACTAGAAACAAACTTAATAAACAGAGAAATAGGGCCTTACCAACATACAGTCAGAATTTTAATTTATGAAAAAATAAATCAAAAAGACAGTATCAAGTTGTAGTCAGGAATGTTTAATTTAAATCTCAGAAAGGTTCACCTCAAACCTAAGTTCCAAACATACTATCCGGGCTTTTGGCTTAATCCCAGAGATGAATGAAATTTCATCCGACATGTATATAAATACCTACAGCTAAAAAATTTCACTCGAGTGGGGGGAAGGATAGGGTCAGTGGTTGGGTGTTTGATATAGGTGTCACAGTGTGTTATTTATAAATATTTATGTTTATTTGGGACTGTAATTTTGAAGCCACTGTCTTTATTTCAGTCTAATATAAATACTGTTCATATTTGGATATTTATTAGAATTTTCGTCAAAATGATGATATTAAACTATAATTTCAAGAAGCATAATACTCTTTTCAGTGAAGTTGAAAGCAAATCTTTCAAAACTACAGCCATTGATTTTTTCTTCAGTCTAACATAATTATTTTTCATGTTTACATGGATGATTATAATTTTAGTCAAAATTAAATGGACTTATAGGTACTTGCATCGGAAAAAATGAAATGAAATTCAGTGAGGATGAAACCAAGTGATTTGAGACCTCAAATAATTTAAGCTACTAAATTTATCATTATTTTTAAATCAAATTTCTCACAACAAAATTTATTAAAAATATGGAAATGTTGATTAAAAAGACTTAGAATTTAAGATATAAGCAGATCTCTTCCTAGGTTCCATAATAATCTTTCAGATGTATAATTAAATGAGATGTTAAAACGTCGATTCAGGTAGAGGTCGATCTCTTAGGGTCATTCAATGATTTGCTTCTGTGCAAAGATACACGATTAAATACTAATTATAGATGGGGAAAAATTCACGAAGCTAAACAATATCTAAGCTATAATTTTGATGAAAAAAGGGGGACGAAAACTATAATTTAATCGTTTTTCTACCATCGTATATATTGAATAAAATTCTCAAACGAAGCAAAATTTATGAATTTATGAGAAACAGAGAAAATCCGCAAGCGCTTGGAGCCCTCACCGGTGATAAAATTTCATTTGACGCCCACAAGAATAAATGTTTGTTATTCAGCGATGTCGAGCGCCCTAATTGTTTGCCATTGGCGACTGAATTAGTTTTGAATTCGCACTATCTTATTAATTAAAGCCTTATCGTGATTTTCGCCAAAAATCAAAGACTTTCCTATGCTTGATATAAATAAATACATAACTATAAATGTTTATAGACTATTTTTTGAAATAAGTATACTTTTTAAACAATAGTTTTAATTTGTTTTTAATTCAAGGGAACCGCGAAATTTTTAAATAATTATATTTAATAGTCTGATTCTACATATCGAGACCTATTTAATTATTTTTGAAAATTTATAGACTATATTTTTTTGAAAGATTTCTTTTGAAATCTTCAGTGATTTAAAAATTTTATATGTGAATTATTTCGGATTAGGCAGAATATCTTGTGTATTACTCCATTCAACTCAGAACTCGTATTAAATTGCTTTTTAGTGCTTACATAAAAATCTCAGACAAGCCTTAAAGCTTATTGGTAGTGAAGGTTAATAACGCGCGATTGGGTTGCCAAATTAAAAATTACCTAATAAAATTGATAATACCATTTTAAAAAATATTAATTTTATGGGGACCAAAATAATTTCCATCCAAAGCAGTCTCACTGGGGAGTTGTGTAGATTGATAATGCGTGTCTGTGTCGGATAAAACTTACTGTATAACAAACATTTTTAACAGATTCTTAAAGAGTCCTATATTCAACGGTACAACATTTTTTTTCCTTCGGAATTTTAAATTCTCGAAGATTCCTTAAAAATATATTTTGACTTTAATTTTATTAGTCTAGATTTGGATCAATAATCTCTTATTATAAGCCGTTTTTATTATATTTTCTTACGAGCCCTAAAAAACCAAATATAGATTTTACAGCAATACTGAAGAAACAAAAAACGACTCTCACTGACAATAAAGAATATTTAAAAAATTGATATTTTATCATGTAAAAATAATTACCCCTACCTATATTATAGAAAAATTTACCACCCAACGTTTTGACCGTATAATAATAAATAGTTTTTTAGTGGAGTGAAGAAAAGTTTAAATTATTTTTAAATTGAAAGGTTTTTTTACTCACAAACTAATAAAAGACAAGAATTTTATTTAATTATTATCATTTATTTCATTAATTCACTAAAGAGTTTCGGTCACCACTGGCTGACCATCTCCAGTAGTACTAAAATTTGACAAATGAAACATGACATTTTAGTATTACTAAAGATGGTCAGCCAGTGTTGACCGAAACTCTTTAGTGAATTAATCAAATAAATATTAATAATTAAATAAAATTATTATCTTTTATTAGTTTGTGACTAAAAATACCTTTCAATTTAAAAATAATTAAAAAATTAAGTCACTTAAGTTCTGGAAGAATTTTATAACAAAAAATTTAATAAAATTATGATTAATAAATATGCCTATATATTTTATATGTGTATTTAGTATTTGGTATTTATTTATATACAGTTCGATTTCTGATTCTAATTTAATTTCTAAGACTATAAATAACAATCAATTAATTTAATTTAATTAAATTTTTGTTGATTTCTATGAGATCTGTATCATATACCTAGGTATATATACTTATACGCGATCTATATCTCAAATAGTTTTAAATAATTTAAATAAACCTATAGAATCTGTTAGTTACTGTTAGCCTGAAGATAATAATTGTTAAACAGTGAGTCATCAGAAAGCAAAAGGGTTGTTGAGTTGTATATTTATCTAGAACTGTAAAAAAAGATTTTTATTTAAAAATACACAAAATAGTAGAAAATAATTTTTCTTTAGTATACCCGAATATTTGTGAGATTCATATAACTAAAAATAAAAGGAGTAGACACTTATTTTAATTAAACTTTTAATACCATAGTTTTCTTTAAACTCGACCCGATCCCTGAAATTTTTTTCTATTCTCCTTTTTTTTCACGATGCAAGGGGGCCCCGGTTACCCTTGGTTACAGTCGTTGTATATTCTTGCTACAACTGTGCAACAATATTATTGACAAAATAATAATAATAAATAAATAAAATAGATCTTTTAAGTAAAAGATTCACGGGTTTTTTAGACATTTTTTTTTATTAATGTTAAATATCAATGTTCGTACGACTCTTCATCCTTTTTCAGGACCTTTTCAAGAACTCAATTAGTTAAAACATCAATCGTTGATAAAATAGTGAAACCATCGAGACAATAAATCATAATATTCATCCCATAATAAGTTACCAACCAATTTTCAAAAAAAATCATAGAGAATTTTTTTTGATAAAGAAATTTTTCTCTATGATTTGAGATTGTTTTTTGGTGATTGTTAACTTATTACATAAGGATGAATGTGCATGAATATTCTTTTTATTGTCTCGGTGGTTTCACTCTATCAGCGATTAATGTTTTAAAGTAGTAGTGCTTGAAAAAAGTCCTGAAAAAGAACGTCGTACGAACATTGATATTGCTGATAATAAAAAAATATTTTAGTTGGAAATATTTTGGGGAACAAAAGAAAAAATTATTTTCTACTTTGCAGATCATTTTGAAATAAAAGTGTGTATTAGATGAAGGAGGAGGTATCAGCCAAAGGGATTGGATGCTTCGGGTTCATTAAAACATCCTGAATAAAACGTTTCGGCCTGAATTTACTTGGCCATCTTCAGTTAATTGGGAGTTATACACAAAATGCGGTACCTATATGTGATCGAACCAAGCCTTGTCAAAAATAAAAATTGTAGCTTCATGTAAATTTATAACTGGCCTGCGCTCAAAGGTTCAGAATAAAAGTGTGTATTTAAAAAGTTTTTTTTTTTTTTTGCTTTTCGGCCTTTCTAGCCATCAGCCAATTTACGATGCTATTATTTTTTACATTTTGTCTTCTCTGATAAACATTTATTAGAAAAAAAAAAAATATTTTAGTTGGAAATATTTTGGGAACAAAAGAAAAATTATTTTCTACTTTGCAGATCATTTTGAAATAAAAGTGTGTATTAGATGAAGGAGGAGGTATCAGCCAAAGGTGGATGCGCTGGGTTCATTAAAACATCCTGAATAAAACGTTTCGGCGTGAATTTATTTGGCCACCTTCAGTTAATTGGGAGTTATACACAAAATGCGGTACCCATATGTGATCGAACCAAGCATTGTCAAAAATAAAAATTGTAGCTTCATGTAAATTTATAACTTGCCTGCGCTCAAAGGTTCAGAATAAAAGTGTGTATTTAAAAAGTTTTTTTTTTTTGCTTTTCGGCCTTTCTAGCCGTCAGCCAATTTACGATGCTATTATTTTTTACATTTTGTCTTCTCTGATAAACATTTATTAGAAGTATCAGATAGAAAAAAATACTCTTTGACTAATAAAAATATATTGTAAGCCGTGAGTTGTCTCGTTAACATTAGGTATATTTTTAAGAGTTTTTATTTTATATTTCTCTATTAATTCCTGGATTTGATGAAATATGCTATTATCAGCGTAAATAAATAAATGAAGAAAATTTCAAGAAATTTGGCTCGGTAGAAATGCATCGAAATTCTCTTACCTACAGGCTAACAGGCACAGAAAATGAAAACATAGGTATAATAATAATAATAATATTATTATTATTATTATTTATTATTATTAATAATAATAATAAAACTTACAGAGATGGAGGTGCTTGGACAAAGAGTCAGCTAAAAATCCTAGTTCGGTTTCAGAGTTGTCTGCACATCGTCGCGGGGAGGGTTTAGGTAGGTATAGGAATCCAGATACGAAGGGTTCACACTTTATCCTACAAGCAATCAATCGGACGGAATTCACCGCGGGTTGTCAATAGTGGAGATAGAAAAGCACGACTGACGAACAGGCGGTAAGCGTGCAGGCCCCCGAAGGCTGAGCTGGCCCCTCGTCCCCCACCTCGTCCCCCCACCCCGTCCCCCTCGACCCCCACCAAAAACCTTAGCCTGACCACCTCAGCATCATCTCCGGAATGAACACCGGCAAACATTCCAAACAAAAGGAAGGGGGATAGATCGTGAGGAATCGCCCTGCGGGTCTACACTCAGCAGCTGAGTGGCTGAACCCTGCTTGACAACCAAATAGACCAAAACAAACAAAAACAAAGGGAATCACCAAATAGATACAATGTTTTAAAATCAAAACAATCCCAAACAACTGCGAATTAAAATCAAAAGAAGAAAATCTAGAGATCAATATAATATTTAGATAACATGATATTTTTATGGTCACTTTAATGGTTCCGTTTAAGAACGAGAAATCTCTGTCACAATATTGTATCAATAGACTTTAAAGTTGATAAGATACAAACTTAAAAAACTGAATATATTTTTGAAAAGAACATAAAATAATGTTTTTTTTAATAATGTTCAAACATTAAATCAAAAAAGGGAGGGGGTCAAAATAAAAATTCTACCCCTTTCGACCAAACTCTAAGCAAATTTTGTATACATATTCTGTGGACCTCCAGAAGGCTAGAAATGCAAAAACTAACCACCCAAAATGGGGGGGGAGGTCAAAAATGAAAATTCAAGCCTTTTCGACCAAACTCAGCAAAATTTTGTATACATAGTTTGGTAGAAAAGGATAGAATTTTCATTTTGACCTTCCCCCCTATTTTGGTCCAGTCTTTGCATTTCTGGCCTTCTGGGGATCTACAGAATATGTAAAAATTTGACTTGGTTGAATTTGGTCGGGGTAGAATTTATTTTATTTAATTTTTTGATATAGTAACTTAAAACACATTAAAAAAAAATCATTTTTGATCCCTCCCCCTCCTCCCATTT
>JALMQS010000152.1:5263442-5435752 GCA_024734495.1 Forficula auricularia | reverse complement strand
ATCTTCAGTGATTTAAAAATTTTATATGTGAATTATTTCGGATTAGGCAGAATATCTTGTGTATTACTCCATTCAACTCAGAACTCGTATTAAATTGCTTTTAGTGCTTACATAAAAATCTCAGACAAGCCTTAAAGCTTATTGGTAGTGAAGGTTAATAACGCGCGATTGGGTTGCCAAATTAAAAATTACCTAATAAAATTGATAATACCATTTTTAAAAATATTAATTTTATGGGGACCAAAAATAATTTCCATCCAAAGCAGTCTCACTGGGGAGTTGTGTAGATTGATAATGCGTGTCTGTGTCGGATAAAACTTACTGTATAGTAAACATTTTTAACAGATTCTTAAAAGGTCCTATATTCAACGGTACAACATTTTTTCCTTCGGAATTTTAAATTCTCGAAGATTCCTTAAAATATATTTTGACTTTAATTTTATTAGTCTAGATTTGGATCCAATAATCTCTTATTATAAGCCGTTTTTATTATATTTTCTTACGAGCCCTAAAAAACCAAATATAGATTTTACAGCAATACTGAAGAAACAAAAAACGACTCTCACTGACAATAAAAGTGTTTAAAAATTGATATTTTATCATGTAAAAATAGCGGTACCCCTACCTATATTATAGAAAAATTTACCACCCAACGTTTTGACCGTATAATAATAAATAGTTTTTTTAGTGGAGTGAAGAAAAGTTTAAAATTATTTTTAAATTGAAAGGTTTTTACTTTCTAAACTAATAAAAGACAAAATTTTATTTAATTATTATCATTTATTTCATTAATTCACTAAAGTTTCAGTCACCACTGGTTGACCATCTCCCGAAAATAGTACTAAAATTTGACAAATGAAACTGACACATTTTGGTGTCTCTGAAAGTCGTCCGTAATTGTCAAAATACACAGTGAATTAATCAGAAAACAATATTAATAATTAAATAAAATTATTATCTTTATTAGTTTGTGACTAAAAATACTTTCAATTTAAAAGAAATATTAAAAATAAATCACTTAAGTTCTGGAAAAATTTTATAACAAAAAATTTAATAAAATTATAATTAATAAATATGCCTATATATTTTATATGTGTATTTAGTATTTGGTATTTATTTATATACAGTTCGATTTCTGATTCTAGAAATTTTAATTTCTAAGACTATAAATAACAATCAATTAATTTTAATTTAATTAAATTTTTGTTGATTTCTATGAGATCTGTATCATATACCTAGGTATATATACTTATACGCGATCTATATCTCAAATAGTTTTAAACAATTTAAATAAACTATAGAATCTGTTAGTTACTGTTAGCCTGAAGATAATAATTGTTAAACAGTGAGTCATCAGAAAAAAAGTTTGTTGAGTTGTATATTTATCTAGAACTGCAAAAAAAGATTTTTATTTAAAAATACACAAAATAGTAGAAAATAATTTTTCTTTGTTATACCCGAATATTTGTGAGATTCATATAACTAAAAATAAAAAGGGAAGTGAACACTTATTTTTAATTAAACTTTTAATACCATAGTTTTCTTTAAACTCGACCCGATCCTGAAATTTTTTTCTATTCTCCTTTTTCACGATGCAAGGGGCCCCGGTTACCTTGGTTACAGTCGTTGTATATTCTTGCTACAACTGTGCAGCAATATTATTGACAAAATAATAATAATAAATAAATAAAATAGATCTTTTAAGTAAAAGATTCACGGGTTTTAGACATTTTTTTATTAATGGTAAAATACACTCAATGTTTATTCACGACTTTTCATCCCCTTTTTCAGGACTTTTCAAGAACTCAATTAGTTAAAACATTAATCGTTGATAAAATAGTGAAACCATCGAGACAATAAATCATAATATTCATCCCATAATAAGTTACCAACCAATTTTTAAAAAAATCATAGAGAATTTTTTTTGATAAAAGAGAAATTTTCTCTATGATTTGAGATTGTTTTTGAAAATTGATTGTTAACTTATTATAGGATGAATATTATGAATATTCTTTTATTGTCTCGATGGTTTCACTATTTTTTATCAACTTGATGTTTTTAAAAATTGCTTGAAAAAGTCTGAAAAACAGACATATTATTTAACATTAATAAAAAAAAAAATATTTTAGTTGGAAATATTTTGGGAACAAAAGAAAAATTATTTTCTACTTTGCAGATCATTTTGAAATAAAAGTGTGTATTAGATGAAGGAGGAGGTATCAGCCAAAGTTGGATGCGCTGGGTTCATTAAAACATCCTGAATAAAACGTTTCGGCCTGAATTTGCTTGGCCATCTTCAGTTAATTGGGAGTTATACACAAAATGCGATTACCTATATGTGATCGAGCCAAGCCTTGTCAAAAATAAAAATTGTAGCTTCATGTAAATTTATAACTGGCCTGCGCTCAAGGTTCAGAATAAAAGTGTGTATTTAAAAAGTTTTTTTGCTTTTCGGCCTTTCTAGCCATCAGCCAATTTACGATGCTATTATTTTTTACATTTTGTCTTCTCTGATAAACATTTATTAAAGTATCAGATAGAAAAAATACTCTTTGATAATAAAAATATATTGTAAGCCGTGAGTTGTCTCGTTAACATTAAGGTATATTTTTAGAGTTTTTATTTTATATTTCTCTATTAATTCCTGGATTTGATGAAATATGCTATTATCAGCGTAAATAAATAAATGAAGAAAATTTCAAGAAATTGGCTCGGTAGAAATGCATCGAAATTCTCTTGCCTACAGGCTAACAGGAACAGAAAATGAAAACATAAGAACAATAATAATATTATTATTATTATTATTTATTATTATTAATAATAATAATAAAACTTACAGAGATGGAGGTGCTTGGACAAAGAGTCAGCTAAAAATCCTAGTTCGGTTTCAGAGTTGTCTGCACATCGTCGCGGGGAGGGTTTAGGTAGGTATAGGAATCCAGATACGAAGGGTTCACACTTTTATCCTACAAGCAATCAATCGGACGGAATTCACCGCGGGTTGTCAATAGTGGAGATAGAAAAGCACGACTGACGAACAGGCGGTAAGCGTGCAGGCCCCCGAAGGCTGAGCTGGCCCCTCTCGTCCCCCACCTCGTCCCCCCACCCGTCCCCCTCGACCCCCACCAAAAACCTTAGCCCTGACCACCTCAGCATCATCTCCGGAATGAACACCGGCAGACATTCCAAACAAAAAAGGAAGGGGATGAATCGTGAGAATCGCCCTGCGGGTCTACACTCAGCAGCTGGTGGCTGAACCCTGCTTGACAACCAAATAGACCAAAACAAACAAAAAACAAGGGAATCACCAAATAGATACAATGTTTTAAAATCAAAACAATCCCAAACAACTGCGAATTAAAATCAAAGAAGAAAATCAAGAGATCAATATAATATTTAGATAACATGATATTTTTATGGTCACTTTAATGGTTCCGTTTAAGAACGAGAAATCTCTGTCACAATATTGTATCAATAGACTTTAGTTGATAAGATACAAACTTAAAAAAAAACTGAATATATTTTGAAAAAAGAACATAAAATAATGTTTTTTTTTAATGTGTTTTAAACATTAAATCAAAAAAAGGGGGAGGGGTCAAAAATAAAAATTCTACCCCTTTCGACCAAACTCAACCAAATTTTGTATACATATTCTGTGGACCTCAGAGGCTAGAAATGCAAAAACTAACCACCCAAAATGGGGGGAGGGTCAAAAATGAAAATTCAAGCCTTTTCGACCAAACTCAACCAAATTTTTAACTTTTTGTTTTGGGCAGAGAGGATTTAAATTTTCATTTGACCTTCCCCCCTATTTTTGGTCAGTCTTTGCATTTCTGGCCTTCTGGGGATCTACAGAATATGTAAAAACATTTGGTTGAATTTGGTCGAAAGGGTAGAATTTTATTTTGACCCCCCAATTTTTTTGATATAATGCTTAAAACACATTAAAAAAAAATCATTTTTGATCCACCCTCCCCCCTCCTCCCATTTTGAATGGTTAGTTTTTGCATTTCTAGCGTTCTGTCAATTCCGCCCCCTTGATTGTCACACCTGAATGAGAAAAATCATAAAAAATTGAAAAATATTTTTTAATTCATGATCATTATTAGAAATTGGTCTATAGATAGTTGTGCCACAAAACTATATTATTATTGATGGGGTGCAATAAAGTTATATTTTCAAATTTTTAGGTAAAAAAAATCAAAATAAGTTGGATTTACTCGTATACAATATTTGGTTTAGTTTGGTCCAAAGAGCTAGAATTTTCATTGCCCCCCCCTTCTTTTTTGTCTGATAATTGTTTAAAACACATTAAAAAAAAATATATTTTATGTTCTTTTCAAAAATATATTCCGTTTTGTTCTATTATAGTTAATTTTTTCATTTTTTTATACTTCTTCAAAATGTGGGAGATCTTTATGCCCCACCCTGTATTATCATATGAAGTGAGATATATTTCTGTACAAATATGTTTAAGTATAACTAGGCTAAATTTTCTAAAATTTATTTCGTTTTAAAATGAAGGCGTGAGATAGCTCCAAATTGGCTATTTTTTAAGTGATTTTTGTACCTTTCGGAAGTGGCTTAATTATGAAAAAATCCACGAATTCATTCATCCTCTCCCTATCAACGTCAAATAAGAACGAATTTGACATCTCAAGTATTTTGAAAGATATAAGCTACGTAGTCCTCGGTATACGACTCGCACCTGTCGGGCTAATTTAGGATTCAGTAGATAGACGTCTAAACGTGACTCTTTTAATCTCAGTATGACGTCAGTTCGTCTGTCAGAACATTATAACCCGTAAATTGAATAAATAAGATACTTCTACATATGTAGGTATTTTCATTTTACTTACCTGTCTTAAAAAATTGTATTAAATATCCTGATTGGAGCTGAATATTTTGGGGTTGAAAATTAAAATAATTTATATCTAAAATCATGGAATATTATCATTGTAGAATAAAACTTTATTTTTCGCAATTTACTTTAAAATATCAACGAGTGAGTGCAATAGATTCGGCTATTTTAGAGAATTTTTGATCCTGTTATTTTTCACAAGACTGAATATAGTATAGTGAAAAAGTAAGATTTTATTTATTTTCTGCTTATAATCACAAATATTCTATAAGATACTATAGTGACAATCCAATCATAATTATTCTTCATTTATGAAGAAGAGAAATACTAGTAAATTAAAGTACTTAGTACAAGAGTTCAAATTACCGATAGAAGCAGATTTTAAATTTCAAATGAAATCACAAGAGGTTGTCATATCTACTAGATCCCAGAAAGAATGGATTATTTTTTATTATAAGTCAGAAGGGTTGTTTTCACCCACTCTGGAATCGAAGCTGAGTGCCAAAATGAGCAATCCGTTGCTAATTTTGGACACACTGTGTGGTGAACGAACCCCTCTGTCATATAATTAAAAATAATCCATTCTGTCTCGGATCTAGTAGATGACATCCTCGTGTGATTTCTTTTGGAAGTACTTAGTATTTAATTTTAGGTTTTATCATTTTTAGAACAAACCAATAATAAAATTAAATAATCAAATCAATAAATTACAATAATAACAAGGTGAAAATCCTACCATTATCATAAGGAACTTATGAAACGTTCATAGGGGACCGTCTCCTATAGTTCGATTCTAGTAAGATTATGAAACAAAAGTGATATATGCAATAAATACAGGATTTTCCCTAGATTACTTAAATGAAAATTGCTTGCGAAATCTTAGATATTTTTAAGTTATTCAATTTTAATAAACGCCCAGTGAAAAAAATCTCAAACCTTTTCTGTTTCTGGTAACACGGAGAGATAAGTATTTTGACGACACAAAGTTCCAACAAACGTAGGAATCAGGGATATCGGCAAAGCGTTAAGGGACGAATATCAAACCAAACAAATTCTTAGTGAAAAGGGTCAAATTACCCAGAATCCATCACTCTAAAATAGATATTTCACCAAAAATTTACTCAAGTTTAAAAACATAGGATTTTTCTAATTTTAAATATAATATACAGAATTAAAAATATATATTATTAATAAAATACAGACCAATTGAGTAAAATATTTTGTGAATTCTTGAAACTTTTTTAAATATTGCTTCCATTAACGAAGAAGAAATTAATCAAGTAAAAAATACTTTTTTTTTATTTCGATGATCTCAAAATTTCATTTTCAGTTTTGAAAATATCCTGAAATTCAAACTAGTGTTTCTTAATTTAATTCAGAATTTTTTATTTTAATTCAGAATTTTAATTTTCGTATAATACAGTAAAACCTCGTTTATCCGGTCTTCATTTATCCGGACCTCCGAATTATCCGGATAGGATTTGTAGACATTTTTATTAAAACAAAAGACAGTGGAACAATTCTTTGAAATAATATGATGTGAAAAGTTATTTTATTTTATTTTTTACGTAGATTACTATGAATTTTTTTAAACAATTTTATGTAATTTTGATATAAACGTTTTTTTATCGTATTAAATTCATATTCGCTTATTTGAGGATTTTTTTTTTGTTTTTATTACCCATATATATCCGTATTATCCGGATTTTCGATTATCCGTTTTGCCTTTGGTCCCATGTATTTGCATTTTGTGCTCATCCTTTGCATATTTCAAAACTATAAATTGTTAGAGTTTTATGGCGTATTCGACTTAATTTGTTGATAAATTTCAATGTATTCATGCTCATTTAGCCCGAGTATGGTGCGAGTGTATTAAGTTAAATACGATATTAAAAAATGTCATTTATTTGAAAAATCTTGTGTTTTCCCTTGATTCCTCATAAATGTCTTCTCTTGTGCAGATTTCGAAAATCTAAAGAAAGAAAAATATTGCCTAACCATATTAAGAATGTTTGTAGGCTAGTCATATGACCTCCTCATAACTTCTTCCTGTTCATATCAATAACAATGAATACATATCGTTTCATGGTCAATCGTATAAATCTTTGACCCTACCAGAGAGTCACAAACATGGTGTAACATGAATTCTAAATTAATATTATACCAAAACAAAAGAGAGAAAAACAGACAATGGCAGTGACATTTTGGAAACACAAAAAAATAATACTCGATCTCGTCTGCCTTGAGTATTCAATTAACTCGAAAATATTGTTTTTTGCTAATTCTTACTTAGAAATGTCAGAAACGTGGAGAAAATTTATTTTCAAGAATGATTTTCTGGCTTCCGATACCCAAGATAATTCAAAAACTTAAAGTCCTAGAGAATTTTTTCTGGCATTAAAATGTTTATATTTAGCAAATGAACTGAAATTTGGTACGTAGGCTTCTATTATAATAAACTCCACCTCTGTGTCAATGTTCTAGCTTAAACTTTTTCTTTTTTTTCTTTTAATTGATTAACTAGATAATGTATTCAAAAAGTGAGTTTTTTTCTGATAGGCTAAAACAATATTTATTATACTGATGAGGAGACAATTTACAACTATTATATTTAGAGTTTCACTCGTCATGGATTGGTCAAGGTAGTGAACTTTAGCCTTGTAGTCTGGCGACAAAATTTTATTCATAAAAAAAAAAAATGGTTAGAATTTTTTAATTCACGTGATTTCGATAAAATCTCTAAAGCAACTTCTACAAGGAGGAATAATAATAAATGAAACAGAAACATCTTGTATTTATTTCTAAAAGAAATTTCATTAAAATTAAATAAATTAATTTTATAAACATCATTTGAGATAAAACAATGAATGCCACACAGAGACTATACCTTTTGAGGTCTTCTGTACCCAATATATGACTATTTTGGTCTATAAATTAATAAAGTAAAGGGTGTGTATTTTCACAGTGAATGAAATAAAACTCAACGTACAGTTTTAACCTTTAAACTCCTGATGATGGACTAATAATCCGAAATATATTGAGTTTGTATAAACCTCTTTGAGTTTTATTTCATTCACTGTGAAACTACACACCCTTTACTTCATTAAATAATATCATGTTTCACCTAAAACCTACACCACTTTCTCTAAGTAAAAATACAAAAAAAAAAAAAATATATTTTGGTCTATATTTTTAAAATATAAAAACTTATATTTACAAATAACAAAGAAACCGGTACTTAGTTGTAAGCAAGAACAAAATCTCAAGATAAATAGAATAAAATTTAAAAAATATATTCAATTTATATTTTTTTATTTAGATTTTAAAATTTATTGATAAGACCTTAAATATTGTTTCTTTAATTTTGATTACCTTAGAGGAGCGGACATTCGGCAAGTAAATTCTTGGATTAGGCCTCAAAATAAAAATTTCAAGATAAATAGAATAGAATTTAAAAAATAAATTCAATTTATATTTTTTATTTAGATTTTAAAGTTTATTGATAAGACCTTAAATATTGTTTCTTTAATTTCGATTATATCTCGTAGAATATCGATCATCTACTCGTGAAATTTCACTTTTCTCGTTTTAATCTAGAAGCTTGTGTGAGGAGACAGCCAGAGGGGTATCCAAGTCTCCATAATAATCCTTTTTTACTTTATTTTTACTAATTTTAATTCAGAACTCCGAATAATATATACATTTGTTAGTAAATACAATCATTAAACAAACGCTAAAATATTAAAAATTACTTGGTGCCCCAGTAAGCAGGCGAAGCCTGGAGGGCCGAGATTTTGAGTTAACTTAAATATTAATTTATTTTCATTATTTATATATTTATTTGCTTATTATTATTATTTTTTTTATATCAGTGATTGCATTTTCCCAGTGTAAATTGAAATTAAACGAGGTCGTGAATATACGCGATACGAAGATACATTTTCATTACATTTTGGGTTCTTGGCAAAAACCGGCGATGCTAAATTGATATATTGTGTTTCGAGCATAATTGATGGCTTAGATAGAACCAGAGGAACGTATCTCCAAAAATGGGATTTTTGGATTTCCACATTATATATAAACAAATGTTATGGTCTTTTTAGTAACAGAACGACGTAACTCTACTCTTTACAACAAGAGAGTTTTTGGAGTTATGTTGTATAAAAACGTTTTTATTTTTGATACAAAAACAGAAACATGCAAACTTTGTGTCTGCTCTCATGAAACGTGGCCAATTTGGAGTTACGTTCCTGTGGATCTAACTAGGGGTGAACCGCGACCTAATATCTTGTACACCTACTTCCACTTCCACTTTCATTTCCAAATATTTCCAAAAAAACTCCAGTACTTAAATACTAAAATAATTTCACATAATTCCAAAGACGTGTACACGTAATTCTAAGAGCGGTTCACTCCTCGGGATCTAATAATTAAATTAATTTATTAAATGACAAATTTGTCAGCAATCTCGAAGCTGACAATAAAACTGATCAAATTTTGGACCAATACAGTTGAAAAAAATTTTCCCTGAATATGTTTTCAATACGAAATTTTTGAGTCTCTACTTGTAGGACAAATATAACTTTCTTCACATTAATCGAAAATTCAATGGTCGGTTTGTAGTGCGTGTGCCAACTGGCATATTTCAGCATCAGTCCCAGAGCAACGAATTTTGAAACTTAGACTTGGAATCAGCCAGCGATATGTTACCCTTTTGGTCTAAGTTGAAATAACCCTTGTACCCTTTTATTTGAAAGTTGTTCTTTTATTTTATTTATTTTTTTCTAAAAATTTATTCTTACAATTTCTTTCAAAATCGCTGTATCTAACAAGTACCACAATATATGTGAGGTTTTTTTATCTATATTTCAGTATTAGTAAGTCAAAGAAACAAAGAAATTTGAAACTTTGGCTAGGAATCGAGTTTTGGTCAAAATCGGTATACTCCTTTTTAGATCCATTTGCTTGAAGGTTGGGCTGATTATTTTTTTCTCAAAAAGTCGTTTTTTAATCGCTGTGCTTAACAAGTATCACAAGATCGGGATTAGTTATTTTTTATTCCGATTGAAACACTATTAGGAGACTGTGTAGCCAAGAGAAGTTATAGGTGAAAGTCGTGTGGTGAATTCACCAGTTGATTTAAAAAATGTAACTTAACATGTTCATCCACTTAGCTCTTCCATTATTTATCCCTGTACATTTTTTTTTTTTACTTTTCATACATGAATTTAGCATTTACTTTTTCCTTGAAAATATCGCCTTGACTTTTTTTTGTTTCATAAATAGTAATGATGTTTTTGTGATCCACTAGTCTTTAAAAAATAAAAATTTGTTAATACTTTAAAATCTGGGTCTGGTAAAAAATTGTTAGAAAATATTAGAAAAACAGTCCATATCTGACCTTTTGTTAATTGAATTTTTGTTGTTTTCTGAAATTAATATTTTTCCTAAGTACGGTTCTTTATCTAAAATTTTGGGATTAGAAAAGTCAGAATTGTGTCTCAGGCTAGTAGAATGGCTAGCTTGCATGGTGGTACATTCAGAATTTACTACTCTCTATATGAGACAATTCAATTTTCCTCTGATTTTCTGCACTTTTGAAATGGAAGCTCTGAAGCTGTGAAGTCGAAAATCGAATTTTTGAAAATATAAACATATTGGCATCAGAAAAAACTTTACACAATATTCATTCTTAAGTTATTGTAGGTATCTACCATAAATCCAGATAGGAACACAAAAAATAAAGCTTGAAAATAATTTTTCGGAACGTTTTAAATACTTCAAAACACGACAAGCAACAAAAAAATCAAGTGAATTTAATACTTCTATCGCAATGAGTAAAATAATATTTTACTATACTATATACCTAAGTGTGTGTGTGTGTGTATGTTAAATATCTCAGAAATTACAAATCCAGAGGGATGAAATTTGAATGTTAAACTCAATATAAATTGATGAATGAACACCTGATTCTGGTTTAAGGAGGTTTGGGACTGATTATTATTTTTATAAGAAAATTCTCAAATTTTAACCATCGAATAATTTATGTATTAAATATTTATTTCCGAAATTTGAAGTTGATCGTCTGTCTCATTACCGAGAAATAAATTATTGAAAATTGTCCTTTTAACATTGAAGTAAATGGACCGAGCTTTTAAAAGGGCTACAACTTCTATACAAATTATTCCATTTTCAACAAATTTATCCGAATCAATAATTCAAATTTTACGAATCGAATGATACATTTTCAATAGATTTCACAGTCTAGTTAATTAGTTATTTATAAATGTAAAAATAAAAAGTTATTTGCAGCCAAAAGAATATAACAAAAGCTCTAGTGTAGAATTCCAACTCTATTTCTTGAAATCGTTTTTGTATTAAATAAATGTTTTTATAATGAGAAAAAATTTATCTCAATATTCTTTTTATTAATATTATCAAAACAAAGCTTTTTATTGGAAATTAATCTCATTATTTACAATTTTTTTTATTAAAACAATTAGTAGTCAGAAGTTGTCACTCTGCAGAAATTCAAAAGATTTTTTTGTAGATCAACCAGATAGATAAGCTGTCTCGAACTGGAAGTACCATTTTAGTTTACAAGATTTTAAGCTTATTATTATTTTCTTAAGGGTGACTTTTGGGTGGTTCTGGCAAAAGTTAGCCAATAATGAAATGAATCCATAAAATAATAATCAATAAGCCAAAGCATTATTTAGAAATCTTTATAGGATCAATTATTTTATTTTCGAATAGTTGTAATCTTATAAAATTAGCATAGTTCAATAAGTTATAAATGAGAGTGATTATATATTTATGCATTTGTCTACATTCGAACCGCTCGATGTTGGTATATTTTTCATGCTCGTGAATTTCCCACCTGGGGCATCGTTTTATTTTTATGACGTCACCATATTTTAATAAACCTGTCTTAATATATGAGTGAAAAAAAATATGTTCTTTGGGAAAGCCGAAGTCGAGGATGCAGCCATTTAATGACGTCATTCAGAACCTGAATCAATTACAATGGCCTCTCTTGTTTTAGACTAGTTAACCTTCCTATATATGTATTACCCCGTCATTAAACGGAAATGATTTTTCTCAGCATTTGAAGTATTGTTTGTGATGGAAAATTACTGTCACTTTAGGTAAATACACTGGTCTAATTTATTTATTTATTTTTAAATCAATATTCCTCGTAGGCGTGCAGATGTGTCAGCCCAGTCTTCAGATAGGGATTTTTCCTAATATTTTCAAGATCTAGGCTTGTACTTGTTCATTCCTAGATTTTTTCTCCCGGTCTTTCCTTGGGACTTCTTTTTTACTTTATCATACAGGGTATGGTCAAGTATTGTATTCATGCATGAAAAATGTGTTTTTTTGCTTCGTTTTCTGAATAATTATACGTATATAATAATAATAAATAACCTTTCATTTCTTTACCCATTATCATTATATTGAATACAATTTAACTAAATTAAAAAATAACTCACGAGTTGAAAATAAATACCTATACAATTAATGGTAGATGGTTTGGATTGACCGATTTGAAACAAAACCTTGATGTGCACACTAGGGTGCTCTTTATTTTCAAATATATACGCTGACAGGGTCATATGGTTCTAAATAAATAAAAAAATATTATCCCCCAAGTTTCAAGTCTCGATCTCAATTTTGACCTAGTGCTACACAGCGATTATATCTAAATAACATGGAGTTTTTCGCATTAAACGATCAATTTTTATTTCTTTTTTATACCTTTTGAAGCAAATTGGTACAATTTAACCCACTTTTAAGCAGTTTGTAGCTGTGATTTTATTGAAAACTGAAAGAAAAAAAGAGTTAAAATTTTTGTTTGTAGTTATAATGTTTGAGTTTAGGTTCAAATGGTAATAAAATAAAACGAAATTAGAGTAAACGCAGGTAGACGACAGCCTGTTCTTGACCTAGTCCTACCTATTTAAGTAAAATGAGCAATTATTAGGCTAACGCAAGGTTTTTAGGTTTTGTTATTGCAAACTGAGGTCAACAATAATTTTACAACCAACAATTTGACAACAAAGTTGTTCTTAAGTGGGTAAAGTGACGGTAAAAATTCTTTCTTTAGGATGTCCGCTGACTCTTTGAGCACATAGACAAATTCCCAGGGGGGTCAACTGACCTCCCTGACCCTACAGTTCCGCCGTCCCTCTGTTTCTGATGAAGGGCTAAAAATCAGAAATATATATAGAGTATCCATTAAACTCAAACTTTATTTCAATTTTTATTTTGTGAAACACCACTAACTCCAACCCCTTATAATTTTTTAAATATGCTTCACTACAAACCTACACCGCTTCCCCTAAATGTTATAAATAAATAACAATAACCAAAATTATAACAATTTTCATTAATACAATCATTATATTCTATCTACTAATGCAAATGGCAATAATCTCAAAATATCTTGCTCATACCGGATTTGTTTTTTTTTTTTTACTTACGATATCTGCGCATGAGCATCATAATTTAAATAATGCTATAAGTTTGTAATTCTCTGCTCATGATATATTACTATTATATGATTAATGAGTATATATTGAAATTTTGATGCTTTGGCTTTCCTCTTATTCAATCCGAATAACAATAATGTGAGCGGAGGGCAAAAAAAACAACTTTTTACTCCCTATATAATTAGACATGAATGACGCATATGGCGTTTCTAATTCAGAAATTAAATCCTCCTCTTGAGTCGAATTTTATTTTGGATAACCTTTAAACTTAGTTTTTTAATCAACTATATTTTTCTATGAAAAGCCACGTACTACCATACGTACTTTAATTACTTTTCTATTTACTTAACATAATGAGGAATTTTTTTTAACTTTTAAAGAAACAACATTTTAAGTGTTTTGTTTTTAATTAAAAAGTCTTAATTTTAATGAGAGAAAATATTTCCATTCTTTATTGATAATAAATATTAAAATTAGCATCTATTAAGTATTTAGACAAACATGTACCGTCAAATAAATAAAAAAAAAAAATATTTCAAGATTAGTTAGAAAATAATTCTTATACTGTTTAGTTTTTAATCGGGTTTGATTATCGTTTTATTTTATTTTTTAGGCAACATAAGAAATACTCGTTCATATTATATATTTAAGTCAAGGTTGTATTTATTGTAGAAGCGCGGAGTGTATTTACTTTAAACTAGCATTTTAATGCTTACCACGATGCAATTGATATCACCTGGGAAAAAATGAATAAATTAAAAATTAAATAGCCACTTTATTAATAAATATAAAAATATTCCCCCGACAGGGCACTTATCAAAGCGCACAGAGTGCGCAGGCCAAGTTCGAGGCCGAACTCACGTCGCACTCTATTTACACGACAAATTTCGAGCCACTTTTGACCATCCTGCAGCTCAGAACACATTTTAGATAGAGAGCTGAAATTATACACATGTAATTATGTAATCGATCTTGTAAGAGAGAACCAAATTTCAATTATAATATAGTTTGAATAGATTCTGAAATATGGACCTGAGAAAATAGATAATTTTGGCACCCACTGACCCAGTGACAGATCATCAAAACCTTTCGGATACTTCTAATCATGCTAGCACCATAAAATTTGGCATTCTGTGATAATAGACTTTGAAACACAAATAAAGGAAAAATTCCAAAAACTCAGACTTTCTCTCTTTCAACCACTAAAATGAAGTGATGAAGATTGTAGAGCAAATTTTCATTTTTTAAATATATTTTTAAATTAATGACCTTAGGATGCTAAAATATGGCAATTTTGTAGAGTTTGTGAAATTAACAAAGGAGAAAATTAATCACAAAAACTTTACTACCCTTAAACTCTAAAATGAAGAAATGAAATTTGTAGGGTAAATTAAATAAAAATAAAAGTAATCTTTAAAGAATTTGGTGTCGGTTCTAGGTGAAACATTTTAATAGATAATAAGTAAAAATATATTTTTCTAGGTGGGTTTCACAAATAAAACAAATATTTGTTTTATTTATGAAACCCACCTAGAAAAATATATTTTTACTTATTATCTAAAAATAAAAGCTACATATTATATAGCTTACGAAAAGAATAGAAATCCCACCCAAAACCCTTTTACGAAAAAACAGGCCAAGTCCGTAAAAGTAGTAAAATCTAGGATTTAGACAAGTTAAATTCGCAAAGAATAATTAAGTTGAGAAAAAAGTACTTTTGTCACAAATCTGAGATGCCTCCTCCCCCTTACTGTGTGACCTAATTATGGAAGGCCCCAACAATACAATACAAATCGGAAAATAATTTTCTCTAAATTTATAAGGAAAAAGTTATTTTTCCATTGATATACAAAAAAGACTCTTATCTTTAATATTAATTCAGAAAATTTTCCCAGCCTTGATCTGTAGAATTAAAAACCAAGGAAAGCATTTAGCATTTCTATATACGTACATGAATATTTTAAATAATTTATTTTTAGCAAATATCAAATAACCTGAAGAAATATTAGATAGTAAAATAATTTTAACTTAATCATTAATATATTAATTAATATTTTGGGTTAATCAATGTACAAAATTATTAAAATTTATTGAAATAACCTTGCCAATGTAAAACTGAAAGAAAAGTTTTCCAGCGAAGCGTAAACAATTCCCGATAGGTCGTTCATCGACTTCAGTAAAGAAGAGATCTCTTTAGAAGTAATTGACCTTTGTGAGTCAGCTATTCTGTACAAACTCTTCAACAAGCCAGGAAATATTTCTTAGATAATAATTAATTTAAAAACAAAATTCACCTCTCGTTATACTATCGTGTAATATGAGTATAGATGTTAATAGCTCTCACACACAACTGACAGTCAATTACTTCTAAAGAGCCACTCTAGAAAGAGCTTATAAATCTTCAATATTTTAATGAAATTATAAGCATATGATCTGCTAAAATATATTCATTGATTATTTTAAATAAGTTATAAAAATGTATTAACTTAAACTACAGAACAAATAAATCTTTGAAGTTGGGAGAGCCCTGGTAACTTCAAAATTTTATCGTTTATCTGTTTGATACACTATTTTTTATATTCTTGTCTATTTTTTCAATTGGTACAAGAACAATAATTTTTAAATAATAATAGATATTAAGTAACATGAAATTATTATTTTTTATTTACTATTCCTTAATTACTACATTTAACGATACAATTATGATATAAAATAGGACCTCCAATGTATATCACATCATCAGGAAGGGGATTAAAATAGTACAGAAAACATTCGTAAAGCTTTCGGTTTAATGTATAATATTCATCAGTACAACAATAAAAAAAATTTAACAAAAGTAGCATTATAATATATTATCACTATTATAAGGAGATAGTTCTCTAATGTTAAAAATACATACTCTATAAGGAAATTTATTTACAGTTCATCGCTCTAAATTTCCTTAAACCTTATGTATTTTTAACAAGAAAGAAACTATCTTATTATAATATTGATATTATATACATATGATTGTTTTGTTGAATTTTTTTACAGTTGTACTGATGAAGATTAAACTGAAAGCTTTACCAATGTTTTGAGATTTTTTTTAATCGCCCCATCCCTGATAACGTTACTGAATACATATAATGATATTTTAAAAAGTTCATCCTAAAAATCATACTATTTTGATAGGTTTCTTCCAAACACCACAAAAATACATCTTTAATAATACAAAGAATAGGAGTTTTAAATGCTGAAACTGGTGGGCCTTAAATTGAAATACATCTTCAGCAATGTACTTTTTCCCAAAGGCGTTATAAAAATCTGCATGAAAAATTTTATGTTGAATATAATCTTAATATCAGTAATGATGTTTATTTTCACTTTCTTTAAATTCTTAGTTTTATTTGCGTATACGATAATTACTTTCTAAATAATCCCATTGAAATAAACCAGAAATATTGGGACATTTTGGAGACTAAGAAAGGGTACCGATCCTTTTTCCTGACTATTTTGAAACACTCATCCTAAAATATCCATATCTAATTATAATTATTTATTGAAAACAAATAAAACAATAGAATTACAACGTTTCCATCGACTTATTCTGCGATTGTTCTCAAGTCACAGAATAAGTCGATCGAAACGTTGTAATTATATTGTATTATGTGTGATTTAAATAAAAATTCAAACTTTACTCAAATTAATCACAAAATAAAAGCTTTAACAGCTTCATTACTAATAAATATCCATATCTATTTTCGCAGTCTGGCTTAGTGCTGGCCATTTAAAAAATAAAAAAGCAACTAAAAAAGCAAAATTTATGAGAAATTCCACATCAAATTTTTCACTCTGCTATGAAGAATAATTTCCTCATCAATCATCTGGAAGAGGGTTTTGTTATTTAAGAGCCAACATTTTCAAGCTATAAAACTCCATCCTTGATAAAGTATTCTTAAATATGTAATTACTTGGAATACAATTTAAATCAATAAATTAAAAAAAAATGTTTAAAATGACCAATACATTTTGGTGGACCCTTAAATACACTAAGTCGACGGGTATCATTTTCTACTTGGACTGAAATGGTCAATTCGAAAATCAGGTCTGTTGAAATCTGATGACGCCTTAAGATTAGGCAGCCAGAAAACCCTTCTCCGTTTCTGCTATTTTGTTAGTACTTTAGGAATATTCACAGATTGAATTGGTCTTTAAGATACCTAATTACAGACCTGGATCTGGAAAGTTTGACTGTTTTAGAATTTAGGATCTCATTTCAATGGGCATAGGGATAAGTAAATTGACGAATCCATTGGTTCAACCTGTTTCTAACTTAAAAGTTTAAAAATATTTCTTTAATAAGACTAGAATGATTCTGACATGTCTAGACTACTTGTCTTGCAAAGAAGACATGATTTAAAATATAATTATTTTATTATTGGCTTCAGTTTGATTTAAAGATATGAAATATTCGGAAAAAGAACACTTGATTAAATACATTTGCTGTTAAAGCTTTATTATTATTTTTATTTTCAATCAATAAGAACAGTATCTACTCGTAACAGGATTTTAAGAAATTATCCCATGTAAAATTATTATTATTTATAAAAAATATGTTATTTATTTATTTTTGATAGAATTTATTCGTCCATAAACAGATTCTCATCAAAATCTATTTCTGTGGTTAGGGACAGAAATTTTCTGCTTTTTTTTACTAATCCAGCCACAATTGCTTTAAAATTGCGTTAAATTAAGTTTTTATTCTATTTCTTTTTATTTATTGAAATTTCATTCCGAATAAAATTAGCAACAAATTTAAGAATCTGGCAAAGAATTTAAGTTTTAGTTGTATTCTTGATAGACATAGTAAATACCTTTTTTAAAAACCACTTTTTTGGATTGAGGGGGCCTTAAAACTAAGAACTATACCAATCGAAATTTTTAAAGCAACCAAGATTGCGAATTACTTGATTTATTGAAACATTCTTTTCTATTTGTTTTTTCATGCACTCGGACCAAATTCGAGTGCATTGATCATAAGAAGTTAACATTTTTCCTGAAAATTTTTAAATTATTACGCATTCTCGGCACGGCGGCTGTCAGTGTGAGTGGATTTTAGGTTTTTGTTTTTTAAGACTTCGGTAGCTAAATGCCCATTTTAGCCATTACTCTTAGTTATAAATGTGTTTGTATTTGTTTGTGTATGTAAATTATTGGTGTAAAGATCACATTATGGCCAGTCAAAATGCATTTTAGGCTGAATACGCTATCTGTGTGTTACATATACAATTTTTGGAGTTAACTCTACAGTTGAAACATTACTAAAATAATTAAAAGTTTCTATTAGGCGTGTTTTCACAAAATAGACAAAAAATAAATTGACACGTTCTGATGTGGCCATCCACTTGACTTTACCATACACTTCTGGTTGAGTTTGGTATAAGGGCCAAGATTTTAATTTTTTGACTCTACAAACCCCCTCCCCCACCCTTCCATTTTTGGCGGTTAGTTTGTGCATTTGTACTCTTCTGGGAGCCTACTGATTATGCATACAAAATTTGGTTGAGTTTGCTCAAATGGGTCGATTTTTATTTTTTGACCCCTCCCCCCCTAATTTCGGTCCCATAAAAAATATTTTCGTTATTATAAGTTCATTTTATAGTATAATTCATTTTTCTTGTTTTTTTAGTTTGTAAATATTATAATTTTAATTTTTATCCCCTATTCACCCCCCTTAATTTTGGGTCGATATGCACCAAAATCTAATCAGCTCTTAAATCTCACTGCACCAAAACTATGTTTGAAATTTGGTTTCTGATATTCACACTAGTTTTTAAGCTAGATCGTAAATAAATTTGGTAATGCACGGACTAACAGACTAACTAACAGACAGACTAACAGACTAACTAACTAACAGACATTTTGACAAAACAATTATTATCTCAAAAAATATAATTTTTTCGATGTTCACTTATTAGAGCTTTTTTGTATACCGAAATTATATGATTTTGCCCAATTTTTTTTATCGAAATATTTTCAGCCGTTTTTGAGATATTTCCAAAAAAACCCCACTTTTTTCATGCACGATTACATTACTCTACCATATATGGTAAAATAATAAATTTAAGTGAAATATCTTTCTATTTACTTTGAACACTCTGACATCTCACCAATTAATATCTTTCTATTTACTTTGAACACTCTGACATCTCACCAATTAATATCTTTCTATTTACTTTGAACACTCTGACATCTCGCCAATTAAAAACTCCCATTTAAATATATGTTGTTTTCAAAAATAAGGAAACTAAATTAATAAAATAATTCTTAATTGATTTGTTATTGAGAATGTTTTAATTTATTCCTATATTTGTTTTCAAAAATGGACTGGAGAAAAAAATATAAATACTACTACCTATTTGTATACTTATATAAATTAAAAATTGTTGAATTTATATATATATAATTGAATTTAATGGAAGGCAGCCCAGAGGTAGTGAGGAAAGAAAAAATTAACAAATAAGGTGTAATTTATTGAATTCCTTTCTCCTCTTTCAATGGTTTCGGCGATTTTTTCATTCTCTTCGCAGCTTACAGTAACAAACAAATAAAATGTTTCTCTCTCTCACAGGTACTGTTTTTCATTTTAACAAGCATAAAAATCATTTTTTTTCTCCTTTTTCTACTAGATAGCTAAATGGATCAAATGAAAAAGCCATTTAGCTATCTAATTAAGAAAAGGAGAAAAAAATAGTTTTTCTATGCCTTTGTTAAAAATGAAGAAAGCTTTTTGAACACTACTGTGGAGAGAAGAAGGAAAACATTTTATTTGTTTCATTCATTGACCCTTTGAAACCCTGAAGAAGAGGGAAAATCCTCCGAAACGTCGGTTTGAAAGGAAAGAGGAAGGATTCCATTTCAATTACACCTTATTTTATATGCGTTAATTTTTTCTTTTCTTCACTACTCTCTGGGCTGCCTTCCATTACATTCAATTAAACTTCTACCAGTCCGTCTCTCTCCAGAGAAAAATTTCGTTGCAAGAATATATATATATACCAAGCTGTACCCTGCGTGCCTCCGGCACGCCTGTCCTGTTAGTTCTCCGGCGGAAGCCACCCCGGCGGGCGGCGTCTCGGAATGAAAGTATGAGGTGTCCAAAATTGATTACCTTTATGTAAATTGTTTTTTTTTTTTTTTTTATATATATATAGTTGACCCGGCCACGCGTTGCTGTGGCTAAAGTTTTTGTTATATTACATTATAGTAAACAATCTAAGAGGAACGATAAGAGAACATCAGTCACGGAGTCCACTATGCTTTTTCACACAGATAGTATTTGTAAAAAAATATGGTGATCTCCTTATTTGACTTTCTACTACTATAACCCTTTAGTACAATGAAATTATTTATGAACAAAGACGAAAATGTTGATGTTGGTATACAAATTCACTGGATTGAGATTTGAAGGGAAGTACGTTGAACACAATTAATTAAAATGTTCTTACACTTGATATTAAGCAGAAATCAATACAAAATAAAAATTTATCAGATTTATTATTTCCATTTAATTTTATAACAAATAAGTATATTACAGTATAATACAGTAAATAACATGTGACGCTTAAACTCATAAATGAGGTAGGCAAGGCAGACAGTCTTAAACTTTTAAACATTGATATCTATTTTTTTGAATTATAAATACTTTCAATTTCAATTTAATTTAACAATCAATCGGTGCACAATGTTTTTGGTTAACCTGTCTTTAGCTAACACAAATAGATTCGACGGTTTCCCAACACGTGAACACGCAACATATAGTTGCCCATGAGAAAAACATGTATTTTCCAAATCTAAACCACAAATGGACATTGTTTGACCTTGAGATTTATTTATAGACATGGCGAAAGCTAAAACGAATTGGAAACTGTAGCCTTTTGAAGGGTATGGTAGAATCTGATGGTATCATCGGAATACGTGGCAGCAGGACCATTTTTCCTTTAAACTTCCCAGCCAAAATGGTTGCTTCAAGAATGTTTCCGGTGATCTTTTTGATGACCAAACGCGTACCGTTACATAATTTAGGTGGATTCAAATTACGGAGGAGAATAATAGGGAACCAATCTTTAATCGAAGATTATGTGGTGGCATTCCAGGGATATCTAATGAATTTAAAAATTCAATCGGAAAATTTATACTTTCATTTTCATCAACAACAGTATCGATTGATTTAAAAGACATCAGATCGCCTGGTAACAACCGTTGTATCTGAAGTTAATTTCGTCAACATCAACGTTTTTGGCTGCCAAAATCGCCCAAGTTGACTGAGCCATTCATGATTCAAATAATTATTAAATTATAAAGTTTTGATCAATGAAGTACAAATAAGTAAAAAACAGGTTTAATTTAACTGTATTATCTTCATTATAATATGAATGCAATTTACACTTCAGTCTAAGTAACACGTGGCCGGCTATGCTAACACCAAAAATTTAAAAGTGGAAATAATTGAATTATACGGTATTTCGTTCACTACAAAATAAATTTAATTAATTTTATAGCGTCAACAACACGTGGTAATTATGCTGTTAAAATGTAGCTTATATGACACGTTCGTAGATTTACCATAGCAGCGCCATCTATTGATTACTTACTCAACCCAGTCGAAAGGTATCGACATCTGTTAGAATCATTTGGAGTCAAATGACTGTCAAATAACAGACAAATAATTAGCAATAAATTAAAATTGCGACTATAATTTGAGATTTAAACTATCCTATTTCTCAAGTTGATCGAACTGCACATGGTGTGCGAATTTTATTATAATCGGTTCAGTGGTTTAGGAGTCCATTGAGAACATACATTGTGACACGAGATTTATATATATTAAGATATACACTCAAAAGCAAAAAAAACTGGCCACATGATAATTTTTAGATAAATGAATAAATACAATATTAAAAAAAATATTTTCATATTTTGACTAGATAGCTAATTAAAAAAAATATTTCTAAAGCGAAAATGGTATTTTAATTTTATTTAATAAATATAATTTTAAAAAAAACAGAAAAATTATAACGGCTATCTATTAAACAAAAAAAAATATGATTAATTAAAAAATGTCTTTTTATGTCTCTTTATATGAGCCTTTATACGATAAAAGTATGAACAGTTTCGAAGACAAAGAGTAAATGATCGATTTTCATTAAATTCGGTTTTTTTTATTTTCGATATAATATAAAGTTTCCATGAATTAATCGAAAGTGTTAACATTATAAATTATGTCTATTATTATTAAAAAATATTTTGGTTCGGTTATTTTATGAGAAAATTTATTTTATTATTTTATCAAAAAATAAAAAATAAAAATTATCAAGTGGCCGGTTTTTTTTTGCTGTTGAGTGTATATATATAAATAAAATGAATTCATAAAAACCTATCTTTAATTAATGAAAATTTAAAAAAACTAAAGATAAATTAGAAAAAAGTACATTTCATTTGTTTTTATTTATATTTATGCTTCTACTAAAACCACAAACAGCAGTTGCTTATTTAAATTATTTTTTGAAATTTCTCCATGGTTTCATAATCTAGTTAGTAATAGGATACGTAAATAGTGACCACGAGATGATTGTGACATTCCTTCTTGTTCTATATGCCTTGCTACTTATACTTTCTTTCACTTTTATTCTTCCCCTCTAGCGGAAATGACTTGTGGTTTTGACATTCAGAGGTCACTACGTGGTCCCCCATGGATTTGTATAAAATTTGGTGTGAGGAAAGTATGTCGTATGAACCTTTATTGTGCAAAAGAATATGATTTTGAGATTCTTGTTTTGTTTCGGTTACTTTTTTTTAGAGTTTCGACAATTGGCATCCTCATAGGGGCAAACGGGCCACTTTTCCACCCCTGCCTGGAAAAGAATAATAAATTGATAAAAGAGTATGTCTTCTGCTGGAATTATAAATTTTATTTATTTATAACGAGACTATAGTTTCGAGGGCTTTGTCCTCTTCATCAGTCTATTACAATGTATTCACAGGAATTAATTTATGAATGAAATGTTAACATCTTTCATGTGGTTAGGTTAGAAATTACACAGGGTGGGCAAGTTAAGAATTGACATTTATACTTGTTTTTTTATTTTGACTGTAGTTGGCGTTAGTGAAGTTTATATTTTAGCAGCTATTTTTAAAATAAAGCTTTCGGGAATTTCTATTTTACTATTTAAGAATTTTTTTGGTGAATTATTGTATGTATATTATAATAAATGTTCATTATTCTTGTAAAGAACTACCAACTGGTTTGTCGTATGCACTCTGAGCTTAATTACTCAATGAGTGAAGTGCAAATTGTAAATTTATAATGAAACAAATAATAACAAAAATAAAATTCAAACGTGTGCGGTCGGGGACCCCCGTCTTACGTTATTTTAAAAATATTAGAGTTAATAAATACTGCCAAAAATTGTATCCACTTTAAAAAATCACAATCCATAAATGCTGGCTTAATAATTATTAATAATTATATAACTCGATTATTTTCTTGAATATATTAAATATTGAAAATGAAAATGTGTATAAAATTACCATCTTTAGTTTTTAAAATTATTTAAATAACGCTATATGAAATTAATATTATTTGAAAATTCTATTTTAACTAATCAAAATAAATCATTAACTACTTTATGATTAAAATGGATATTTTTTTTAGTATTTTTATTCTTATTCAGGATTTTGGATTTAAATATTTTTTTTATTTCTGTTTTGCTCCTACCGCAAGCCCCGTAAAAGAACTTCGTTCAAAAAATTGTAATTATTTGTCGTTTACCTAGACCCCCTGGAAAATCTTTTCCTGGCCTTCTGCTTCAAGCAAATTATAGTATATTTTACGAGATATTAATTATTTTTTCAAATTTTAATACGGTTAATCAGATAGTATGTTTCCAAATTGTGTGTACGCTCTAGCTCAAAAACTAGTGTGAATATCAAAATGAAATTTTTTAAATTGAGATTAAGAGCTGATTTTGGTTTAAATGGAACCCAAAATTAAATGAGAGGGGTTAAAAAAATTAAATTCTAAAATTTTAAACTAAAAAACAAGGAAAATGGAATTTACTATAAAGGGTCATGCAATAAAAATCAGAGAGGCATTATTTCTTTAGAAGACCAAAATAGGGGGGATGGGTGTTTAAAAAATAGAATTATCAATATAAGCCCTAGACTCTTTGATCGATTTGTGAGAAATTTTGCTTATTGACCCTCTATAACCTTAGTATGAAAATTACTCATTTTGTGCAATTTATCGTGACCCGAAGGAGGAGGATATAAAAACAATTTAAAATAATAAAATTTTCAAACAAAAATCGAAGAAAGCTGATATTAACAATAGAAGAATCTAGTATTCAAAAGGGGATATTATTAATTACTAAAGGCTCAAAATGGATCTTAAAAAATTAATTTATAAATTTTCAATCTAAAAAACCAAGTCAGCTGAAACATAATTTTAACAGGTCTAATATTTAAAAATAGATGTAATTATTTCTTTAGAGGACCAAAATGGCCAATTCAAAAAATAAAATTATCTATCTAAATCCTAGACTCATTGTGATCTATTTATACGGAATTTCGCATATGCACTCTCTAGAACCTTACGGAAACGAATCACTATGTGAAAGCGATAATTTCTCAGAATGGGGGAGGGGGGGTCAAAAATTATTTAAAAAAAATTTCAAACAAAAATACTAGAAAGCTTATTTGAAAATAGATAACATATGATTAATTTTCTAACAGGCTCAAAATTAAAATGAGGGTTTTAAAAAATTAAAATATAAAATATAAGAGTGGGACAGGTTCTATAATAGAATAGAATAGAATAGAATATTTATTTGCAAAGAAATAAGTAAATACATTGTAGGTATATGTAAAAAATTTAAACTAATTAAAGACAATAAAATAAATCAAATTTAACAATTATTGCAACACCCCTCATTAAGCAAAGCTTGTGTGAAGGGGTGGTCCGACATCATAGCGTTATTTGCCAGTTCCAATTTTTATATATATATAATATCTATGTACATCCATATAGCTTTTTATAAATAAATAAAATCCGAAACTTCCAAAAATAAATCAATACTAAAGGCCTTCTTCCACATACCTCCTCAACCTTCTCCTAAACAAACCAGAGATTGACACTCATATACCTTAAAACACCTCATACCTATGACAAAATCAAAATCTTTTTTTTTATAATTACAAAAAATTTACAAATTAAAATTAAGCTTAAAAAAATTCCTTCTGAATTCGATTCAACGATAATATATTTCATTATTGAAATTATCTTGATTTTTTGGCATAATTTATATAGTCCTTGAGTGGATTCAAATTTCCTCCATTAAAGAGTCAACAAGGCCATTGACAAATGTTCTTATAATCGAGGATAATAAGACCCTAATATCACCAATAATAATTTAAATGAACATTAGAGAGAAAAAAACTAACATCGCCGATCAAAGGTTATTTAATTATTTAACCTGCTATTTGCTTTTGTTTTTATAATCTATTTTTAAATTCTTTTTAATTTATTATTAGTACAAAATGGCAAAAGTATATTTAAGGCCATTTTAGAAATTGTTAGAAATTCTACCCTAATCTTAAGCCAAAATCCTTTCATTGACAGATATACTTCGAATTCACTATGGTTTAATTTATTTATGGTCGCTGCCCATTATAATTTTTTCATTTTCATTGTCGTTTTATGTTTTACGACCCTACAATTTAAATAGGCGACCCAAAATAGGGACGTGACCCATAGTTTTAGAAGCACTGTACTAAATCATAGGAAATTTCTAAGGGGCCGTCCATAAATTACGTCACACGAATTTCATGATTTTTAGACCACCATCACAATTAGGGGGGTCAATCACAATGGATACTGTGATTGAGCCCCCTGTATTGTGACGTCACACTATCACTTTTATACCCTGTAATTTTCAGGTTGGAATAATAATAATCTGAAATCTAAAAATACCTATATATTTGAAAAATTTAATTTTATTTTTGTACTGCCACAATTTTTAAGATCCCTCCCCTGTCACATTTTGTCCCAAATCTGAGATGCTCCCTCCACCCTTACTGTGTGCCGTAATTTATGGACGGCCCCCAATACCTGGAACATAATATTTTAATTTAGAATGTGCAATATTAGCCGAATCTTTAAAATAAAGTCCCAGGCCCCTGGTTGGAAACCCTTGGACTAGCTAGTGCAATCGATCAAAGTGGCTTTCTTTTAAGAACCTGCAAAATCAGAAACCCACAGTAGGTACATCTTATATGAATAAATTAATGTTATTTATACTCTAAGTTGTCTAGATTACAAGTTAGAAAAACTGAGATACTACTATTACCTTATACTTATATCAGAGGTGCCCAAAGGGGTAGAGAGTGTATTAGTTGCATTTTAGCATAATATGCTAAAAATAAAAACGGTCATTTCTCATAACTTGAACAAAAGTACTAGAAAGCACTTCTAATTCTTTAGAAGCTAATAAAATGGGTGGAGGGGTTACTTTTTGTGAAATTGGGGGGGGGGGGGAGGGGGAATCATGAAAATAGAAGGGCACCTCAAGCTTATATACTTGTAAATACCTCAAATAGGTGAATTGTTGAGAATTTATAAAATTTTAATAACTCAATTACTCATTCGGATATTTCAGCAGTAACATTGGTTTGAAGCTTACCTGAAACAAAAGAAAAAAAAATTATGATTAAGCATTATTATCACGTTGTATTAAAAAAAAGTAAAAAGAAAATGACAAATTGGAAAAATTCTCTGAAAATCTAACAAGTGTTTCCACTTAGATACTTAGAACCTATAAAATAATAGAGTTGAGGATTTGTTTTTCATTCAGAAAGCGCCGGATTAATTTTTGGTTATGTCAGTAATTCATTAAATTAAAATTATCTCTTTATGATGATGATGGACATCAATAGTAGTTAATAAAATAACGGTGTAGTTATATTATTTCTAGACAAACTTTTTTCTTTAATTTATGACAGGGCCGAAAATCTACCAAGAAGATAACTTTTAATTCGTTTTTCTAAATAAATTTAGTCCTAGTCATGTTGCTTGCATTCTATGCTAAATGATTCGTGTGCATTGCCTTTAAGGTATTTCAAAATATGAACGACTTTAGGTGAGCCACAAGAAAAAATCGCTAGATAAAGATTATCACAAGCAATTATGAATAAGACCTTGGCATGTTCGAAGCACCGACTCATGTTAAAAAACATCGGGACTATTTATTCTTAAGTGGTTGACCATCTTCTAAAACAGGGGTGCCCAACCTTTTGGCTTACACGGGCCACATTTGAAGAAAATAAAAATTGTCTAGGGCTGCAGATATATGGCATACTAATTCTATTGATATTTGTTAAGAATAATAATCTTTAAGTTCTTTTCCTTCAGATTTTGTTTTTAAATCAATTATTACTTTAAAAATTTCAATTACTGAACTAATATAAATACGAGTATTTTAGTAAATGGAAATATGAGATGAAGAATAATTTTTAAATATTCGAAACTTCATTATTTTTTTACCTGATGCTTGAGCTTATAATTTTGCTTTTAGTGAATTTAATTTTGAAAATAGCTTCACGTACGTACCTATATTATGTAAATACATATTTCTAAAAGGGGAATAAATATTGTGAACCCAGAAGTGTATTTTGTTTCTGGATAGATAATTTTTATAAAATTCTAATAAAGAGATATTTTTAAATTTTTCTTTTCAGTTCAATATCTGATTGCAGTTCCATAAGAAAGTCTGGAGATATCTAATAAAAAGGTAGTCAAAATATGCCAAAATTGTGATTATTTTTTAGAAAATCTTTGATATATTTTTTCACATTCAAAATTGAAATTTGCCTTTATTCTTAAAAACTTTTTGGGGAGATTTTCCATTTCTTCTTTATTTTAGAAAAAAAATATTAGGTCAAATTGTATCAGATATGTTTTCGAGTAAGTACATAAAAATCTTTGAGGAAGTTTATAATTTTATTTCGGGCCGCATTTATTTCAATCGTGGGCCGCACAGGCCCGCGGGCCACGGTTTGGACAGCCCTGAAACCTTATGCTATTGGCATTTTTACGGCCTTCCCTATTCTCGTCGTGCTGCTTGGACCCATACATTATAATTTATTGAAAGTCGGATACAGGGGATTGCGATTTTCTCTCTTCGATTGTAATGCGACAGTTATTAGATAAGATTAACAATAGTCACTAATTTTTTAACCGACTTCAAAAAAGGAGGAGGTTCTCTATTCGACAGAATTTTTTTTTTTTTTTTTTTGTGTTTATGTTACCTCATATCTCCGCCAATTGTCAACCGATTTTGAAAAAAAAAATTGCATTGATATTAGACCTTTTTTGTTAGGTGTATTCAGGCCTAACTTTGTTTATGAACCGATTTGGATGATTCTTTTTTTATTGAAAGGGGGTATCTTAGGTGCCATATTAATTTGGTCAAGTTCTGATGATATGATCACTATTAATAACATCACTAAAAGAAAAAGAAAATAATTTTTAAGAAAAAATAAACCGACTTCAAAAAAATTAAATCCAACAAATAAAATACACTAAAAGGTATAAAATAATTATTATCTTATTTAGTTACAACCAAACTACGAAATATTAACATGAAATTACTTTTTGAAGTCGGTGCCAAACATATACCTTTTATGAATCGCACTCGACGGATCTTACTTAATACGTTTTTTTTTTTTTTTTTTTTTTTTTTTTTAATGATATTGATGAGAGAAGGAGATACACCAGAAGGTGGATCCTAAAGGCCTGTATGGGCTGGCCCCTCAATCGTGAAAAGAACAGAGCAGAAGGAAAAGAAGCCGGGACCACGAGCCAATCAGAAACTTAGATACAATTCAATATCCAATTTACCAAGGTTTTAGGGGCTTCGAGCAGTGGTAAATTCTCCGCGCGATAAATTGCTAAATTTATCTCCCACTTAGTTTTTATTACCAGACCCTATACTTACAGAAAAAATGTCTGGGTATAGCCGGGAATCGAACCCGAGGACTTCCCGGGTTGCCAGTAAGTTACTCTGACCATTACACTACCGAGGCGGACGGTCGATTTGAATTAATTGTCAACTATACAGTTTCGGTCATTACCGGTCGACCATCCCCGCAATATCCCGTTCAAGAACCGGAACCCGTCACCACATGAAACATTCATTCCCAAATCTTCAATATAGACATTGAAGATTTAAGAATGAATGTTTCATGAAATGACAAATTCCGGCTCTTGAACGACAACCACTGAGGATGGTCGACCAGTGGTGGACTGAAATCCGTATAGTTATCAATTAAATAATTCAAACAGTTATTAAAATTATTGTTTTATCACACCTGTGACAAAACCAACCCTTCAATTTAACGAAAAATTTAATAAAAATATATTTATTTATTGTATCCGCAAACCCAAAAAGGAAGATGGTAATACAACAACGAGAAATTGAAAAATTTATCTAGCTAATAAAATTAATTGATAGTGAAAAAAAAATTATAATAAGAGAAAAATAGGGTTAGAATCTACTTTATCAGGAAAGTTAGAATTTAATTTAATAGAAAGCGAAAACCAAAATATATTTAGGAGGAAATACGAGCGATTTAGAGATGAACACAAATTTCAGGCTGGTTAATAAAAAATTAGCAAAAAAAAATAACAATAACAAGTTTGAATTCTAATGGCTTATTATCAAATCGTTCAACAGATAGAATTCGACTCCTTTATTTTATGATATTATAGAGTGTACAATCGAAAGTGGTCAGACTTCTTTAAATCGGTGGAAAAAAAGATAATTTGCAGCTTCATTTTGGATTATAAATCTTGTTTGAATTGAAATAAATAAATAAAGACAAATTGGAAAAACTCAAAATTTAATTGAGCTAATTTTATATTGGATAGCTTATTAACTTGTATTGGCAATGCCCTAATATCTCTAAGGGAGATTCCTAGATTATGATTTTAAGTTGTTAATTATTTCATTTTTCAGATTTTGATAATAAAAAAAATTAATGATATGATACTTTTTGCATGTATTGAGACCCTAAGGTTAAATGAAAGAAACTCAATTTAAGGAGGTTCGGGACAGATTATCTATCTTGTTGATCTTCGAAAAAAATCTTTTGTATTTCTGCAGAGTGACAACTTCGGCCTACTAAATTTTTTAATAAAAATTGTTAATAATGAGGTTAATTTCGAATAAAAATCTTTGTTTTGATAATATTAATACAAAGAATATTGAGATAATTTTTTTCTTTATAAAAATATTTATTTAGCACAAAAACTATTTCAAGAAATAAAGTTAGAATTCTACACTATGCTTTTGTTATATTCTGTTGGCTAGAAAATACCTTTTTATTTTTTTATATTTATGAATAACTAATTAACTAGACTGTCAAATCTATTGAAAAATGTATCTTTCGATTCATAAAAGTTGAATTATTTATCTGTATTAATTTGTTGAAAATGGTATAATTTGTATAGAAGTTATAGCCCTTTTAAAATCTCGGTCCATTTACTTCCATGTTAAAAGAACAATTTTCAATCATTTATTTCTCAGTAATGGGACAGACGATCAACTTCGAATTTCGGGAATAAATATTTAATGCATCAATGATTCAATGGTAAAAATTTGAGAATTTTCTTATAAAAATGATAAACAGTCACGAAACACCTTAATTGCGACTTTTCGTCTCCTTTTCAAGATCTAAAATTCAAAGTGCCACGTTTGGTGTATTAAAATTATTGTTGAAGATAGTAATCGATCAAAAATTGATGTAAAACACTTAATTAGTTATGTTAGTACTTTTTGGTTTTATTTATTCTGTTTTAAAATGTCCTTCATTAATTTAAGGTTTTGGAAAAGTCCCAAATAAAGGATGTGAAACGTTGTAATTCAATTATTATTATTATTATTTTATTTTGTTATTAACCCGAAGTTCAAAATACATATATTAATCAAGTTAGATTCGAAAATATATAAATGAAGGCTATATCATATTTAAATTATGACTAATGATGTTTTTAGTCAGTTCTGCGCGACTTTTTAAAATTCTTATCGTTTTCTGATAGGACTCCAAATACATCCTATTCTGATAAAATAGCAAATGTATAAAAAAAGAGAAATTTTTTGATTAATATGTACGTCAGAGAAGATAGTCAAGTTTGAAACAAACCAAGGACTAACAAAATGAATGTCCACATATCAATACATTATTAAAATAAATATAAGTCTACATTTGTTAGAGTACTCAACTACCATGCGTTTGGAACAGAGAGGATTGGAATCAAATACCACAACAGCCAGTAAGTTTTCAGCGTTGACAAAAATTTAAGACAGTTCGTCAAATTGGCGAAAACCACGATATGATTGAAGAGATATATAAGAATTAATAATAACTACAAGTAAAATCAAGTGAAATAATTAGCGTTTCAAAATTTGAATCTCAATTAAGAAGATTTCGGGAACATTTAAAAACTTCTGCATCGATTGGTGGCAAAACGAAATTTATGAACAACAAAGTTCCGGAGATAATAAATTCCAAAGATATTTTGAGACTTTTTTACACGGGACATCGGAAAGTTCACACACACATTGTAGTGGATATCGAGGCAGTCCAAAAAAGAATATAATTTACACTATCTTTCCATTCATACAACCGACGCCCGGCCACTCCTCCTCTCTGTGTCCTGAAAGTCAGTGAAGGAAATCCAATGTGACACTCTCCGTCCATTCCTCAGCGGCAGCAACAATAACATATTGGACCTCATTTCAGAAGAATTATAATGTAGTATGTGATTACTACATTATAATTCTGCTGAAAATGAAATACAACACACCATTGCCACTGCCACTGAAAGAGGAGACAGAGGGGAACGTCGCATTGGACTTCCTCACTGACCCCTCAAAACCCTGAAGAAGGAGGGAACAGCCTCCGAAACGTCGGTTCTACGAACAAAAAGATAGTGCAAATTATATTCTTCTTTTTTGACTGCCTCATCGATATCCACCTAATATGCATGCAAACCCCCCGATATCCCGTACAAGAGTCTGAAAAACTCCATCTTTGGAACTCAACATCTCCGGAACTACACCGTTCATAAACCTCGCCCTGCCACCAATCGATGCAGAAGTCTTTAAATATAATCTGTCTAAATTTCGAAAAAACCATATGGTGAAACAACTACCTTAAGGTTTTAAATAAGAAATGCGTGATTTGATGATGTATTGAGACATTAGAAGGCTGCCAATTTAAATTAATTAGATAACTATCAACAACCAAACATGCATACGAGTACTTTGGGAGAATTGGCAATTATAATTATTTGCCAATTAACTTATTTTATGAATCTTTTGAATTCATTTTAGACTGAATAACTTTTATTTTCAATGGTAACCGGGGTGGTTCGGTTGTTAGAAATAGTTCAAGGTCCCGAGGGGGCAGCTGTAACCCCCCTCACTTCCTGTTCCTGGCATAGTAGATAGAGAAGCTCTGGGAAGAGCCCAAGAGAACAGAACTGGAGGATGTAGGTACCTACAAAACGTTATGAGTAAAGACCGGTCGGACAGGAAAGTTGCAGGTGTCCAAAATACACCTGCTAACGTGCCAAAGTCATTACGGTTGCAACTGAATTCCAAAAAAGTTCATTGCCAATACCGAACATCTTTGCAATTTGCCTATTCTGAAATTAACTTGAAATATTAATTGCTTTTTTATATTACACCTGCCTAAAATCGAATTTTTGTTCTTATATATACCGGGTGAGCCCTTCATCCTGACACAGTCATATAATTCAAAACAAAAAAGATTCAAACAAAAGCTTATCCACATCAGGGGTGAAACCAAACCACGATATTGTTTGTCGACGTAGAACAAGCTTTCAAGGGTATTTCGAGGTCAAGTTCCGTTTCTCAAATGGAAACCCATATGCCCCCGTACACATTCCGAATCTACAAAAAAAACTGAACAACCTTAACAGAACTACTCTTCTACACGACATCAAATAATAAAAAATTTTAAATCAATTAGATCTCAAAAAAATCCTAATTATTATCTTTAACAACCATTCAACTCAACTATCAAATAACAATGATCAAATAATCAATTATTAAATAAATATTTATTAAATCGAAAAGTCACTACGAAAAATAAGTGTTTATAATTATATGAAAACTTCGTTATACTCAGATTATTTTCTACTTAATAGATCCATTTAAAATTTTTGGAGTTTAAAAAGTTTATTTCTCGTGTCAATCCATTAGATAGCTATATTGTATTACCATAATAAAAATGGAGCATTTTTTGTTGAAGACAGAATTGAAATGGTCTTAATTTATGTGGTGAATTTGTAAGAAGTGATATGGGGCTGCCATTGAAATGGATGCCGAGCGTTTTCCTGATAGGAATACACCCTCAGAAGCTCCATTTTATCGTGCTATAAATCTGTTTAAGAAAAAAACAAGAAATATAAAGGCTATGAAGAAACTGGAAATGACCAAAATAACGAAATTGGTACTGGAATTCATCCAGAAGACTTGCCACAAACTCTGGAATGTCTCGAACAGTAGTGTCGTAAAATTATTAAATTATTAATTATTATTAAATTATTTATTTAATAATCAAACATTTGATCACTATTATCCGACAATCAAGTTTGGTGGGTACGCTCGCTTATAGGTATAGTTTGTTTGGTACCGACTTCAAAAAGTACTTTATGTTAATATTTCGTAGTTTAGTTGTAACTAAATAAGATAATAATTATTTTATACTCTTTAGTGTATTTTATTTGTTGCATTTAATTTTTTTGAAGTCGGTTTTATTTTTTCTTAAAAATTATTTTTATACTCTGAGTTTAAAATGGCGGTGGGCATGCTTATATGAAATAAAGAAAAGTTCTAGTGAGGAGGCCTAAAATGGGATACAAGAAATTACGACACTATAAACGTAAAAAAAACAATACAATGTATTATTCAAATAAATTTAAAAATATTTTTTGCAGCGATGTTTAATTTATTAGAATAAATTAAGTGTGTTTAATATAAAAATATAATTATTTATATCGACCAGAAGACAGACACGATGATTTAATCGCTAAAATTACGACACTATAAACGTAAGTAAAATTATAAATTCAATTAATATTTTTCCGCCCTTCCTCTTAATTAATTAATCCCATGTCACCTGAATTCGAAAACCTTTTAAGACATTTGTTTAAAACAAAAGCAAAACAAAAAAAAGGCAAGCAAACATTAGGACAGATGGATATATTTTATTCTCCATTAACTCAATCTACACGTTTCTTGTTTTGTTTCTCTAGCCAGCATTTAGCAGCTAACACAATGATAATGTTCTTTTTTTGTCGGGTTGTTAGTATGCTAATTATTATCCTCGACCTGATGTTGAGGGATTTAAAAAAGTCAAGAGGCTGTCTAAGATCAAGGTTTCAAACAGAGAAAATTTATTAAAAAAAAAATGAATAATGATAATATTAAAATTAGCAAAAAATTGAATTACGTAACAGTAAGAATTAATTCAAATTAATTATTATTAATTAGTAATCAGTGAAGATAAAGAAGTCAGAGTCGACTTTAGCAAAAAATCTCTGGTGACTTGAACACCCCACTTAATTTCACCCTACGCCTATGTTCCTAGTATAATTATATAATTTTATTCCAATACTATAGGAATTTCTAAAAAAAATTTAATGGTGAAATTTTTTCATGTTTCCCCTGAATTCAAAAAAGTATGTTGATTTATTTTCAATGCTCATGTTTTTTGTGCGTTAATGATCTATTTTTCAATTATTCATGAAATAAAAAGAGAAGAGAGAGGTAGACATATTAAGCTATTAAGTTCCCCAAAAATTCAAATTTCTTTAAATATTGCTATCAATATGAATATCAGAATATAGTGGCGGGGTCTTTGGTACTACTATAAAATAAACCCGGCTCTCCTGGCTGCGTATAAATAGGATCTTAGATGAATGACTTATACTCAGAGGCGTACTAGCCACGGGGGGAGGGGGGGGTCAGAATCCCCCCAATGGCAGGTCTCATGGGATGAGTAAAGGCAACGACAAACCGATTCTTATGGCAAACTAACCGTAATTAAATATATTTCATATGTTTAATCAAGAATTATGTTCTTTTTTAATTTCTTGAAGTTCCTTTTTAGTCCAGTTAAATTGTTCTCTAAAGTGCCCCTCGCGGGAAAGTTTTGGGTTAATTTTGATTTCTTGATCCTATGTGTTTTTGGTGTGCTGAATCCGAATCTGAGGTTTGCTAACAAAATTTCGTGAAGGAATATTGTCAAAAATGCTCATTTTTGGCGGTTTTTTGCTTATAGTTCGAAAACTATAAACTTTTCGTAAATAACCTTCCTTTTCAAAATGAAAATTCATAAAATTTCATACAAAGGATATGATCGGAATCCTCAAGTGTCATGGACAATGCTGGATATCTATAAATCTAGGAGTTTTATCAAAAAAGTGGTCCAAATAAACGCTCAAGTAAACAAAATTTCCTAGAGAATGAGAAAGAAATCAAGTTTCTAGGATGTGTGGTTTTTATTCTATGAAAAACTGCGATTTTTTGCAAAAAATTCAACCTCATTGCGGCATGGGTTACCATTATCCAATTAAGATGAAACTTTGTTTGAATTGTATCAAATTTAATCTAGTTTAAAAATGTATATAAAGTGGTCTTTGTCGAAAACGTGCTTTTTCATGGTCAAAATGGGAAAAAATCGAAAAAAGTGCGAGTTTTTGGGATTTGCGGAAACAGAAAAAATACGCCAATTTTCAACTAGCGCTTGAGCCCGAATGGTTGGTCGGAGAAAAAACCTAAATGATGAAATTTGTATGAAATTTTATGAATTTTCATTTTGAATAGAAAGGTTATTTACGAAAAGTTGATAGTTTTCGAGTTATAAGCAAAAAATGAGATTTTTTATCTTTTTTTGCATTTTTTACAATGTTCCGTCACGAAATTGTGTTATCAAACCTCAGGTTCGGATTCAGCACAACCAAAAACATAAAGGGTCGAAGAAATTACAACTGCCTCAAAACTTTCCGGAAAAAAACACAATTTAACTGGACTATTTGTTTTAATAAAAAAAAATACCCACTATATATTTTGCTTTGTGGATTGACCTGATATGAAAATTTTCTGGCTACGCCACTGCTTACACTAAATATATAATCTATTAAAAATCATTGAATAACAAATTTTACTACCAGCAAAAAATATGTGCAAGGATGGTATTAGGTATAGGTATATTATCTAACTAAGCATAATAATATTTTTACCACCAATAATTTATTTAATATTTTAAAATGGAGTTATTAAAGAATAATATACATATTCATGGTTGGATATTGGTTTAAGTACTTGAGTATTAGATATTAATTAATTTAAATGATAGAAAAACATACTGGGCTTATTATGAAAATGCACATAATTCTTATTTATGTAATTAGAATTTATGAATAATGATGATTATTATTGCCATAATAATATGTAAAAAATTAATTATTTATTTGTAAATTTCTCATAATATGAAGATACTCAAACTCAAATTTTATGAGTTTTAGATATTCATAAATTACATCTAAGTTTTGTTTCTAATTTAACTGCGAATGTGATGTGGATGCTGAAAATTATGTACTTTACCCTGTAAACTAAAATGTGGTGATTATATTTATTTTTTTCAAGATGGTGAGTTTCATAGACATGTGAATCTATTAATATGTTGTATGTAGGTTTATATAGCAATTAGGATTGTGTGGTGAGTTACTTTCCTTCTTATTATTGAATATCATAATTTAATTGAAGCTTTATTATTTAATCTATACTTAAAATATGGTCAGTAGGGTTTATTCAAAAGTGATGAAAAATTGTCTGGCTGTTTGTTTAGAATTATATTTCAATAAAAATCTATTCGTTTTCGTTATGTTATCTAAAATGATTTATATAATTAATTTTAAATTAATAACTACTTAGGGATATGTAGACTTCAAAATCGAAATGTGGAATTAGCCCGAAAATTTTGAGTTTTATTTTTTGCTCAGAAATGTCTGATGTCTGAAACATGGGAAAAAATTATTTTTATTCATGGTATTTTTAATTGAAAATATTTTAAATTGAAAGTTTTTTGCCGAGAGTAGCAGAATTTTTATATATTGAAGGATACAATAAAGAGTGTGTCTTCTGCTGGAATTTTAAATTTTATTTATTTATAACGAGACTATAGAAACTATAGTCTCGTTATAAATAAATAAATAAAATTTATAATTCCAGCAGAAGACACATTCTTTTTATTGTATCCTTCAATATGAAAATATTTTGTTTGCTAAGAGTACTTGAGATACTGATTCATGAAGAGAAATCAATAAGGTTGTCTTCTGCTTTACTTCTCTGTCCACAATAAGCTAAGAATATCGTAGAAAATTCGATCTAGGGTTAAAATGTTTGTATACTTTTTAAACAATTAACTTATGAACATTAGATTTTAACCTTTCTAATATCAGAACTATATGATATGCAGAAAATCAGAAAAAATCGAATATGTATTCATGAACACTTGTAGTATATTATGAGCTAAATCAAATAGTCAAATTTCTATTAATAAACACCATCTCTGTGCGAGAGCTCGACTTCAAAACTTGAAAAAGTTTTCAATTATACGACCTACATTTAATTTTTTCTACTATATAAATTTATGCATTTCAAAATATTTTTTTTTTTTTAGATATTTTTTAGATGGTATTATGAGAAAAAACCAAACAATTTTTAAGTAAATTGAAAAAAAATAAGCTGACGTGTTCAGATGTGGCCATTCACTTGACTTTACCATACAACCTGGCCCCTCTATTATATTTAATATTTAATAAAATTAATTATAATCGTGTAGGGGAGGGGGGTTAGTTTTTCTATTTTTAGAATCCTGGGGGCACACTGATTATATATACAAAATTTGGTTTAGTTTGGTACAAGAGCCTATATTTACATTTTTTGACCATACAACCCCTCCCCCCATTTTGGGCGGTTAGTTTTTGCATTTTTAGACTTCTGGGGTCCCAGTGATTGTGTATACAAAATTTAGTTGAGTTTGCTCAAATGGCCTAGATTTTTAATTTTAACTCCCCTCTACCCCCTTTAATTTTGGGTCAATATGCACCAAAATCTAATCATCTCTTAATCTCAATGGAGTAAAACTATGTGTGAAATTTGGTTTCGATATTCAAACTAATTTTTGAGCTAGTTCGTCCATAAAAATTTGGTAACGCACAGTCTAACAGACATTTTACAAAACAATTATTATCCCGACAAATGTAATTTTTTCGATGTTCACTTATTAGAGCTTTTTTGTAGAGCGAAATGGCATGGTTTTGCTTAATTTTTTTAATCAAAATAGTTTCAGCCGTTTTTGAGATATTTTGAAAAAAAAGAAGGAAAAAAGACTTTTTTCATGCACGATTACAATACTTGACCATACCCTGTATGGTAAAGTAAAAAATGAATGAAAAATAACCTATTTATGATACTTGATTAATAATATTAATTATTATTTTAATTTTCCAAAATTTTCTATAATAATATCAGTATAATGATTTAAGGGTTGACAAAAACCATGAAGCACTTCTCGTGGCCGAATCTCATAGCCTTTGCTAATTATAATTTGAATTTGACCCATAGTTTCGCTTTGGTGACAGTTTTTCTATTTTTGGAACGGTTTATTTTCTTTTTATCTCTTCTATGTGTAATATTATATGTAGAAAACCTATCAATTATGGCAATATCATTCATTCCAATGTTAAACAGATGAGATGACAAAATGCGATATTACATAATCAGGCCTGTTTAATTAAATAATCAAAAAATCTTATAAGATATATCTATTGCCAATATAAATTTAGAATTTAATCAGAATACATATTCATGTTCAATTCACATTTATTCGAGGTTTTTTTTTTTTAATTTTTTTGGAAAACAAATATTCAATATTAATAGAAGATTAATATTAATAAATATATATTTCTTATCATCTTTCATTAATATACCTGTCTATTATATAAATGGTTAATCATATAACGTCGTGGAATTTGAATTCAATATTGGAAAAAGTTTTTAGAAGATAAATAAAAAAAAAAATTCTACAATGAGCTAGCTAAAAAATTAACGGAGCTAGATCTCAAATTAATGTTTTTGGATAACATAGAATTGGCATTTAAATTTATGAATAAGTCGGACTAGTGGGAGTTAGACGCATACCGATATATAATATATATTATTTGTATATTACTGAAGGAGACAATAAAAGAGTGTGTCTTCTGTTGGAAGTATAAATTTTATTTATCGTTATAAATAAATAAAATGTATACTTCCAGCAGAAGACACACTCTTTTATTGTCTCCTTCAATATATAAAAATTCTGCTACTCTAGGCAAAGACTTTCATTTTATTATGTATATTACTAGCTGGGTGGCCCGTCTTTCGTGTATTGCCATACTTACATACTACCGGCCAGAAGGAAGTAGAAAAATGATTATATCTTCCAAAATACTTAAATATCAAATTGGTTCTTTGTCGTTGATAAGGAGGGAATGAATGAATTTGTTGAATTTTTCCATAAATTTTGATTAAAAACACTTCCAATGATACATAACTTGGCTACTTGGACTAGGTGGCTATCACGAAATTCGCTTTCTATGCTTTTAAGGTAGTTCTTTCACAAATAAAAAATTCAAGAAGTCTTCAAAATTTGGAATATAAGTCATTAAAAGCATAATAAACACACTGTTACAATTTGAAGACGACTTATCACACCAAACATGAAATAATTAAAAATTAAATTTTTTACATATGGTAGATAGGGAAAGGGTGGAAAAATGATAATTATTTTTTTTTTCATTAAAGGACTTTCACTATCTTGATGAAAAACTAATATTTGTAAGAATAAAATATTCGGAGTAACTTAAAAAAAAATGAAATTATTTATCACGTAGTTTTGATAAAAAAATGAAAAAAAAAACATATTTGGGTAATTATTTTTAGTGGAGGGTATTTATAAGATCAATGGATTGGAAACGATCCATTCAAAAATAGAATATAATAGCGTAAAAAGTACAGTCACGTTAAAAAACATAACCTAATATTTTAACACTGTTCATATTTATAGAGTGGTTTGAGGCTAAATCTTTTTGTTTGGATTGTCGCGAAAGAACCTCCTTAAAAAGAGAGATACTTTTTAGTAGGGTTTCTCATTTCCCGGCAAATAATAATTCCCGGGAAACAAGAAAATTTCAAAGATATTTCCAGGATTCCCGGAAAACTGGGTTTTAATATTTACTAATTAAAATAAATTTATTAATTTAAAACAATTAAAATATTAATTAATTTTTTCATTAACACAAAAACTTAAAATATTAATTTATTTTTTCATTAACACAAAAACTTAAAATATTAATTTATTTTTTCATTAAAACAAAAAAGTTATCAGAAGTGTTTTGAAAATGAGTTCTGACAGAAACTAGCGCATTATTCGAATTATAGTTGAGTCGTGTTCTAATTTTGATGAGAAAAAGGGTATCAGTCGAAAATACTCTTTCAATTTCCAATGAGGTTGGTTTAATGCAAAAAAGACCATTTAAGAGCATTTTCAAATTTTTTGTTAATTTTCCTCTGGCTTCAAATAAATTAAATTCTTTTAATATAGTCTTAAATTCTGTATCTCGTTTATTTTGTTTTTTGGTGCTCATATTTATAGTTCTTTTAAGCTTTCGTTTCAAAACATTCGCTGGCATTTCTACTTCTATATAGTTTTCCGAATCGGAAATCAATACGCTAAAACAAGTAGTTTTGAAATATTTATTTTTCATTTATATCATGATAAATGTTAAAAATAATCTCGGGAATTGACTTTTTTTCTCGGGAAATCGGGAACGAGAAATCCCGGGAGAAAACCCCTACTTCTTAGTTATCAAATGAAGGTTCTTTTCGTCCCCTTGATTATGATATAATTCCAGAGTGTGATTTAAAAATTACAAACAATTTTGTTTTTTCATCTGAATAATTTCAGTTTTTGAAGGGTTTATATGTTATTTAACTCTTAAGTCAATAATATAATTTCAGAATTATCCTTCGAAAGCAATTAGTTAAATATTATAATTAAAAACCTATAATATATATACATAGTATATATATATATACCTAAACCTTCTGCAATTAATAAATTTATAATACCAGGTCAAGAGAAAATTCCAAGGTGCCATATTTTGTCATTCTTGAAAAATAAATGTTAAAAACAAAAAATAAAATAAAATTCTCGGCCACGAATGTTAATGACCTAAATATGTATCACCATAATTTATTAATTAAATAATTAACACAAATTATATTTTATCTAATACATTAATTAATTATTAAATGGATATTTATTAATTTGTTTTACTAAAAATGTTTATGCTAAATAGATAGGGTTGCCAAGCATTGAAACGGAACCTTAATTGCTAAATAAATAAAACATAAAAAAATGGGTAGCTAATGGTTTATTTCACTCTGATAGATAAACTGATGTGGCCATCCACTGGCACATCAGTCTACATGACCTGGTCCTCAATAAATTTAATAAATATTTTCTTACAACGAAATTTTCTCTGGAGAGAGACGGACTGGTAGAACTTTTAATTGAATGTAATGGAAGGCAGCCCAGGGGTAGTGAGGAAAGAAAAAAAATTAACACATATCAAACAAGGTGTAATTTATTGGAATCCTTCCTCCTTTCCTTTCAAATCGACGTTTCGGAGAATTCTTCAGGGTTTCAAGGGGCCAATGAATGAAACAAATAAAATCTTTCCTTCTTCTCTCCATAGAAGTGTTCAAAACGTTCTTGAAACCCTGAAGAAGAATAAAAAAATGTGTTAATTTTTTTTCTTTCCTCACTACCCCTGGGTTGCCTTCCATTACATTCAATTAATAATTTTTTTTTTTTGAAATTTTCACGCTTTGTCATGAGGAATTAATTCTAGTAATTCTAAAAAATAAATGATGATTAGTTTGCTATTTAAATTTATTACTTGCTGTCTGCTATAGCTCAAACCGAGGGGTGAACCGCGACCTAAAATCCTGTACACCTACTTCCACTTCCACTTTCATTTCCAAGTAGAAGACAATAGATGACAATAGATTATCTAATGAATTCCAAAGTAATTCCAAATAATTCCAAAGACGGTGTACACCTAATTCCAATCGCGGCTCAAACCAACTCTGCGTCTGCAAAATTTGTGGAGAGCCTCCTGAGGCTTGAAAATTTTCAAATTTTCTTCCAATTTAAAGTTGTTTTTTTGCCCCCATTCAATCTGCTTGATATCTAACAATAACCATTGTATTGGGAATCCAGGAAAGAAGGCAGGTTGATAGAAAAATTCTATTCGTAAATAGTTTTTCTAATAGTTCCTAAAATATTTAACAAAAATGCAATTTAATAGGACTTACTGACAAATAGAGTTTTGAATTAAGATCTAATTCTTAATTATCGTTTTAATTAAATAAATCTAAAATAGCTATCTGTTTTATCTATTACACCCTACTACTACTTAGTTCTCGACAAATGAAACAATATGGTTGCATATTTGCAAGGGGTAGCAAAATAAAAATTGCCCATAATGAGGCATCCTTCTCGTGCTATATCTTTTTTATAGCTCAATCAATGATGATATAACAAGTTCAGATGATCTTTGAGAAATATTCAAATTATTTCCGCTTCGAGAAATATCATAAAATAACAAATATCATAGCATTTTCGATGAAAAGTTTAATATTCTGATAAACGTTTGAAGAATGTGATTTATAAAAGATTTGTATTTATTTACTTTTACTCACAGTCTAATCAAAATTTTTCAACATAATATGATGTCGGAGCCAAACTGCATTTGACAGTAATCAATAGACAAAACAATGATATCTAAAAACAATATAATATTATAATCAAATAAATGAATGAATGTCTATGTATGAATATGTTATTTATTCGGAAATGAATGAAATTTGGGATGTTTATATTGACAATCTCCAGAAACACATTTAGTAGTGGGGATGGTCTAACAGTGGAGACTAAAACAGTATAGAGAATTAAAAATAATAAATTATACTAATTTACTAAATTATCATTTTGTTTGTGACTAGAATCCCTAGAAATTTCAGAAATTAAATCAACACTCAATTTTAAGTTCTGGGAGTAAAAATTAAACAAATAAACTACTTACATCTCTTCTAAGTAGTATGAAGTACCTAATAATAGTGTTAATAGTTAAAATACTTATTAATAAACATCAAACATAAGTACGAGTATCGTGTGATGATGTTTTTGCTGTATTTAAAGGACAGAAATTATCAATTAATTGTGATTGTTCTAGAAAATCCCAATTCCTTGTCTCCTTGTACTAGAATGATGACTATAGACTTGGTTAGTGTAGTAGCATATAAATTACTGAAATAATAAATATTTTAGAAAATTAAAATAAGAGAAGAAGAAGAATTTTTAAATATTCGAAACTTCATTATTTTTTTTTATCTTATATATGTAGTTGAGCTTATAATTTTGCTTTTAGTGAATTTTATTCTTGAAAAAAGCTTCACGTATTGTACAAATGTACATTCATATTTCGAAAGGGGGAATAAATATATCTCTACATATAAATCTCAATGTTTGAAGGAAGTTTATGATTTTATGTACTCATTGCAGTGCTTGGCCGCATGCGGCACGCGGGCCACAGGTTGGACAGCCCTGCTCTAGATCATAATTCATAATTATGTATATCGATCTAAAGAATAATAAATAAATATTTCATTAAAGGAGACGGAAAAATTTAATATATTATTTAGGGAAGATATAAACGGAAACCTTAAAAAATTAACGAGAGTGGAAAAAATCAATAAATAAAGTATTTAAATAAATATTAATCTAAATAAATAAATTACTTAGTGTGACACTCTAATGACACGTTGAGGTATAAAAAAAGAATACATACTTTTCCTTTTGATTTCTTGCATAATTATAATTTAAAAACAATCATTAACTAAAAAAAAATCTAGCCGTCTGCATTAGAGTATAATTCTCTTAGATATATAATTTGTTAAATGCTAATAAAAGTGGTAGAGATAATTAATCAGAAAAATAAGCATACCTGGAGAATATCGCAGTAATTAATTAGTAATGTATAACAAATGTCTCTATTGAACTTCTCTGGAAGAAATAAAAAATGCATTAAAACAAATAGTATAAGAAGAATTCTGAACTTGAAAATCTTTATGTAATATTTTCAAGGCTCAATTCAGCGCTTATCTTAAACTGTAGAGGGCACCGCAACTATTCTTTTGCCACCCTGGATGTCTTTCAGAAGTGACCAATAAAACTAATAAGAGATCCAGCCTTATCTAGGTAGAGATTTTGAAAGCCACAGGGTCCAGATCGGTTCGTTAAATAAAAAAAAAATCATTAAGTTCATTAATATTTAAAACATGTGTTTAATAAGATACTAAGTTTTTATAACAAAAAATACAATCAATGGATTTTTTAAAAAAACCATTAGTGTATGTCATCTACAAAATCTGACAACCCCGTCAAGTATAATCTTTATTACATGTCAGATAGATTGTGTTCACCATCTCGGAAATCAAACCTGAGTACCAAAAAAAGAATTAATATAATAATCCAGGTTAATTGGCCATCCTATGAGCTGGGCCCATCCGAATATTTTGTAATAATGTAATTGGATGTTGATGAAAGCAGTCCACGGTGGTTGTAAAAAATAAGACTATAGAGGTTTTATTATTTTACATTTATTTGTTAAACCGACGTTTCGGAGATTTATTCTCTCCTTCTTCAGGGTAAACAAAAAGTCAATGAAAGTAGTTCAAAACATAATTTCTTTCTGTCTCCTTTGACAATGCCAAAAAAACATTATAAAAATTTTTTTTCATCTCGAATAGAAAATAAAGTAACAAGCAATTGATGATCAATATGTTAATTAATATAACACAAATGTAAAATAATAAAACCTCTATAGTCTTATTTTTTACAACCACCGTGGACTGCTTTCATCAACATCCAATTACATATTTATACCAGTCCGTCTCCTAAAGAAAATCTCTATCAATTTTGTAATAATTATTAATTTTGTTAATAAAGATTGGTATAGGTTCTTGCTGAAACTTATTTTAATAAAGTAATGAAAACTTTAAAATATATATATAAATTCTAGGTAGGTTTCATTCATTTTTGTGAAACCTACCTAGAATTTGTATAAGTATATTTTAAAATTTTTTAAAATTTTCATTACCTATTTTATTCAAGGAGACAATAAAAGATTGTGTCTTATGCTGGAATTATACATTTTTTATTTATTTATAATGAGACTATAGTTTCGAGAGCTTTGCCCTCTTCATCAGTCTATTACATGTGAATCGATTGTAATGGACTGATGAAGTGCAAAACTCTCGAAACTATAGTCTCGTTATAAATAAATTAAAAATTTATAATTCCAGCAGAATACACAATCTTTTATTGTCCCCTTAAATTTATAAAAATTCTGCTACTCTCAGCAAAAAACATTCAATTTAACCTACTTTATTAATAAATATTATCTATGGTTACTCGGAGATCAGCTATTTGAAGATTTTTATACATGCAGTTTTTAATAATTCATTGTAATGATTTTTTATAACTAAATAAAATTAACTAAAAACAAAATTAATCTTAATTAAAAAAAAAATTAAAGACAAATTATCAAATTAAAAATCCATAACAATGATGTAATTATTGAGACCCCGTTAAATTTTAAATTCATTAAGTATAGAGAGAAATAAAATTATGGCCAAAAACTTTATTCAGTCTTCTTTCGAATTTTGTATTTCCATCTATACCTAAAAAATCTAACAAAGATTTTTTTAACAAATAAATTGAGATGTTCTGATCCACGTGGTTTTACCATACACTTCTGGTTGAGTTTGATACAAGGGCCTAGATTTTAATTTTTTGACCCTAACCACCCCCCTCCCCCAGGGAGGTTAGATTTTGCCTGTTTAGTCTTCTGGTAGCCCACTATTTATGTATACAAATTTAGTTAAGTTTGCTTCAAGGACCTAGATTTTTATTTTTAAACCCCCCCCCCCCCCCACGCCACTTTAGGCGGTTTGATTTTGAATTTTTAGTGTTCTCGGTCCCCACTGATTATGTATACAAAATTTGGCTGAGGCCGCCAGAAAAAAAATATTTTCGTTACTATAGGTTAATTTTATATTATATATATCAGGCATTAGCCGTTGAAATAAATAAATAAATATTTCATTTTTCTTGTTTTTTTATCTTGAAAATATTATAATTTTAAATTTTAACCCCCCCCCCCACACTTAATTTTGGGTTAATATGCACCAAAATCTAATCAGCTCTTAATCTCAATGATGCACCAAAACTTCGGGTGAAATTTGGTTTTGATATTTCCACTAGATTTTGAGCTAGTTCTTCTACAAATATTTGATAACGCACCTACTAAAAAAGACTAACTAACAGACATTTTGAAAAAACAGTTATTATCTCAAAAAATATAATTTTTTCGATGTGCACTTATAGCTTTTTTGTAGAACAAAATGCCATGGTTTCGCCCAATTTTTTTTAATCAAAATATTTTCAGCCGTTTTTGAGATATTTCGAAAAAAAGAAGCAAAAAAAACACTTTTTTCATGCACGATTACAATACTAAGTAAAAGAAACCGACTTAGAAAAAAAACGAACTAAAAAGTAAAAAGTAATAATAAGTATTACAGAATAATCTGACTTTGCTACTATTTTTTTTATTTATTTATTGTCACCGGAAAAAAATCCCATTTAGACAGCAGATAAGTAAAGTGTTAGTAGGGTTAGTCAGGTAGCCGAGTTTTTAAGCCGGTAGAAATTTTTATTTGCCAGCCAGGATCGAACCCCAGCCTTCCGCTCCAACATCGTCATAATCGATCGATGCCAAAGCAGGGCCAGCGCGTTAGCCGGCTCTGCTAACCCGACTCCCGACTTTGCTACTTCTTTAGTGAAATTAAATAATATTCTAAACTCTATATTTGATATTTTAAATTACGAATTTATCTATCTAAGTAGACAAAACTAATTTATAGCTTGATGATATACCTAGGTAGTATTTTAGTAATTAATGTTTTTCCGATGACATATAGTTAATATTTTATAAAATTTTAGCCGATTTTCCCCCATCATCGCTGATTTTGTCTTTTGTATGGTCAAATCAATTTTTGACCCCATTCGATCGGGCCAATTTTCTAGAAATTTCGCATTAATGTACCTAAAAAACTTTTTGAAGCCAATGCCAAAATCCTTCAAAAAGTGAATTACTATCTACATAAATATTAGTATTTAACTATAATATATATTATCATAAAAGTTCACATTACTTGAATATTTCTGATCTTATAAAATGTATACATTTTTCTGTATTATGTATTATGTATTCAATTTTGATATGTAAGGAATGCGTTGTTGGTTCAAGGTAAAAGAATCATCATTATACATGGTAGATAGATTAAGATTCAAGGTGTGTTTCACACAATAAATAAAATAAAACTATTTAAAAATCACTATAAATTTATAATTAATTTTTCATTTGGATATCAGCCAATCAGAATTTAGTTAAAAGCTTGGATAATTTCGATATTACCAAATTGATTATTCTTGACTACCTTTTCACTAGCTCTTCAATAATCAAAATTTTAATTAAATTAGAGAATAAAGAAAAATTTTGGCACTAACAAAGGACAAATTTACATTATAAAAGTCATTTTGTTTGCAAGTGAAATTCGTTCCTTGTTAGAACCAAATTTTTTAAATATAAAAAATTAAATATTTCCGTTTAGAAACGGACTGGCTTATTCAATAGAGAATTGATTGAACGGAAGGAAAACTACAATAAATATCGAATACAATTTTTTTTATTGGAACATCGTCAATTTCATTTTCAAAAAACCGAATATTTCATTAACCATGGCATTTCCCTCTACAAAAAGCTCTAATAAGTGTACATCGAAAAAAATTATATTTTTCGAGATAATAATTGTTTTGTCAAAATGTCTGTTAGTCTGTCCGTTAGTCTGTGCGTTACCAAATTTTTGTGTACGAAAACTAGATTAAATATCAAAACCAAATTTCACACGTAGTTTTGGTCCATTGGGATTAAGAGCTGATTAGATTTTGGTGCATTTCGACCCAAAATTAAGGGGGGTTGAAAATTAAAAATCTGGGCATTTGAGAAAACTCAACCAAATTTTGTTTACATAGTCAGTGGACCCCCAGAAGTCTAACAATGCAAAAACTAACCCCCAAAATTGGGGGGGGGGGTAGGGTCAAAAAATTAAAATCTTGGCCATTTACCAAACTCAATCAAATTGTGTATACATAATCAGTGGGACCCCAGAAGTATAAACATTCAAAAACTACCCCCCCTCTCCCTAGATGATTATAAATAATTTTAGGGGTCAGGTTGTATGGCAAAGTCAACTGGATGGCCACATGAGAACACGTAAGCTTATTTTTTTCAAATTTACCCCCAAAATAATAAAATCAAATATATTTGAACTCCGTTACTATCGAGTAATTTGCACGTCCCAAACTTCTTATTTATAAAGGAACAGGGCGGCCCAGGGAAATTTCAGAACCCTGGCCAAAGATAAGTATAGGCTCCCTTAACACCTTCGAATTATGAAGTTGAAAAACATATTATCTACGTATATCCACCAGATAAATTAATTTACGGTTTTTGAAATTTTAAAGTCGATGTTTATGAAAATACTCTAAATGTTTGAAATTTTAGAGATCCGCCGGATCCACAGAATCCATGGACCGCACCCCACTGGTATAAGGGTTGTCCTCCCTCGGAGAAAATTGTGTTTGATTGTGAATGACCTCATGACACTGATTCGGATAGCGATTTCGGGTATAATTTCTGAAAAGACCACCGTCTTTCTCTTTTTCTTATAAAATCAACAGCTCTGCTACTCTCGGCAATAAGAAAGTTCTAATTTATTTGTTTAGTTCAAACATGAGATAGGAACCTAGAAGCTGATAGAACGTAAGTCCTGCTCCCACTTGGCCGAATGTTCTTTTTAAGTGGATCATTTAATTTCGTTTCCTCAAAAGATTATCCAAACAAGAAATAATATATATTATGCAAATACTTATGTAATCATAAATTAATCGGAATTTAATTCTATCATTATAATAATAGTCTTTGGGTTATTTTTTTCATGAAGAAATCACTTATTCAATTGAGAGGAAATATTTATTTAAAAAAGTGATTGCATTAGGAAGGATAAGTTTATTTAATTTGATTTAAAAATAAAAATTCTAATTCTTTTTCAAGAAAAAATAAGCCTGTTCTGACGTGGCCATCCAGTTGACTTTACCATACAACCTGGCCCATCACTTATATTTAATATTTAATAAAATTATGTATAATCATGTAGGGGAGGGTGGGTTAGTTTTTGCATTTTTAGACTTCTGGGGTCCCACTGATTATGTATACAAAATTTGGTTGAGTTTGGTAAATGGCCAAGATTTTCATTTTTGACCCTACCTCCCCCGCATTTTGGGCCGTTAGTTTTTGCATTTTCAGACTTCTGGGGTCCCACTGATTATGTATACAAAATTTGGTTGAGTTTGCTCAAATGGGCTAGATTTTTAATTTTTAACCCCCCCCCCTCCACCCTCTTAATTTTGGGTAGATATGCACCACAATCTAATCAGCTCTTAATCGCCCTGGGAATTTCCCAGAGAACTTTATGCGATATGACCCTCAGGGCGATGAGGGGGCTTCTTTGATGAATTTTTACAGCTTCAACAGGAGAACTTATAGGGAAATCATGGCGATTGAATATAGAAAGAAAAAAAGAAAAGAAAATTTTTTGTAAATATATTATGTAAATGTTCCTATAATTATGTAAATACCCCTATAATTAATTTCACCCGACTATGTAAATATTTCTTGTTAGTGGAGGCCCCCACCTGCGTAGTCCTATAAACGAAAAATCAATGGACCAAAACTACGTGTGAAATTTGATTTCGATATTCACGCTAGTTTTTGAGCTAGCTCGTCCACAAAATTTGGTAACGCACAGACTAACAGACTAACTAACTAACAGACATTTTGACAAAACAATTATTATCCCGACAAATGTAATTTTTTCGATGTTCACTTATTAGAGCTTTTTTGTAGAGCGAAATGCCATGCTTTCGCTCAATTTTTTAAATCAAAATAGTTTCAGCCCTTTTTGAGATATTTCGAAAAAAAGAAGGAAAAAAACACTTTTTTCATGCACGATTACAATACTTGACCATATGCTGTATGGTAAAGTAAAAAATTGTTTTTTTTTTAGGAGTTATTTTTCACATAGAGTTTCCGAGGTTAGTGAGTATAATTAAATAAATTCATTTAAAAATAATTTCAATTTTTTAAAACTTATCATTTTGATCATCATATTTAAATCTTGCTCTTTCATAGAGAATTTCAGCTTTCTTGGTTTGAAAATTAAATAATTTCAATTTTTTAATAACTCTTCCCTTTCTTATTTTCCGGTTCCATTTAAATCAAAATTTGATCAACTTTTAATCTCATTATAACATAAACTAAATATGAAATTTCATTTTGATTCTCTCATTGGTCTTTGAGCTGGAGCGACTCAAAATTGAGTAACTCACTAACTGTCCGAGTTTTAGAGAAAATAATAAATATCAATTAAAATATAATTTTTTCGATGTTCACTATATAGAGCTTTCTTGTAGACCAAAGCGCTGTAATTTGTGTTATTTTTTATTTTTATTAAAATAGCTTTAACAATTTTTTTAATGTTTCGATAAAAATTAGCAAAATGCACGATTACAATTCCTCATTAAACTAATCAGTGATGTAGTAATTCGAAATCTATGGAGGGGACTTAATATTCTATATTCCTCAATAACTCATGAATTTTTTGTTATAAAAAGCTCGTTCAAGTGCTAAAAATTTTGTATCTTCTAACTAAATAACTGATTAGATTTTTTTCTTTCTAGTTTCAAAACTTCTTTTCGAAAGATTTTGAAAACTAAAAAAAATTTAAACATTATATACAGCCAACTGATAAATAGTTGTAGCCTGAAGTATTAATAACTGCACCTTTGTCTCAAGTTTAAACTTTCTAGGTCTAATCTTTTGCTGACAAAAATGTTGTGTCAAAAATAAAAAAGTTAAATTTTTCATGAATAAATTTTGTTCCTTCTAGCTTCAAAACTTACCGTCGCAAGATGTTTGAAAATTTATTTCGATTTAAAATGAATGTGTAAAAGAGCCTCAAAGTGGCTGTTTTTAGATCTGTTTTTGTATCTGTCGGCGTTTAGAAACGATTTCATTTAAATCTATGAAAAAATTCACAAATAAAATGAAATTTAATAACTCCAATTTTTTTGGAGTTATGATTATAGTCCTGGAGCCGAGAAGCAAATAAGTTACCTCATCGGAACAAAAGGTTTGAGTTTCTTGGCTGAAAGTACTTTTTATGTATATCCTAAAACCCGACCGTCTGCCGGAACCCAGCGGTCAAACAATGGGTCGTAAGGAAAGAATTAATCTTAGAATAATGAAAGGTTATAAAATTTACTACAAGATTGCTTCTATTTAGTTTTTCTCTATTTCTTATGGTTTTTGAGACATTCACCCGCGAATATCGTTTATGTATGACAAAAATAAAATTTCCTACATTTTTCGTCAAACTTTTGTCTCTAGCACCTCAGCCTTTCGTTTTACAGTAAAAGTCCTCAGAAAAGAAGCTGTAGAGCATTAAATTTCTTTTAAAATGATTATATAAATTTATGATTTTCGTCTGGAGTTATAGCAATTTAAAAATTTCAGGTCGATTTATACATTTTATTAGAAAACCCCGCAATAGCCCAGTATATAGGGGGGTTTCAGCTTACATTAATTGCGGGAAAAGATTTTTTTCTATGATCGTTTGGTCTGGTGTGGGTATGCCAAATTTAGTTTGCGACCTCGAAAGTGTGGGGGACAACTTTTGGTGGCCGAAAAACCTCGAAATTTTCGGACTTTAACCCAAAAACTTGCCCATTTCGACCATGATGGAGCACGTTTTCGACAAATACCATCCTTTACATTTTGAAACTAGATTGCATTTTTTACAATTTAAACAAAGTCTCATCTTAATTGCATAATGGTAACCCGTGCCGCAATTAGGTTGAAGTTATGACAAACTGCAATTTTTTCCAAATAATCTCAGTTTTTCCTTTATAAAATGAAAAGCACTCATTTTAGAAACTTGATTTCTATCTCATTCTCTAGAAAATTTTATTGACTTAAACGTTTACTTGGACTAATTTTTTAATGAAACTCTTGGATTTAGAGATATCAAGAATTTTCCTGACAGGAAATGATCCATTTTTTCTATAAATCTCAGTTTTTCCTTCATAAAATGAAAACCATTCACCCTAGAAACTTGATTTCTGTCTCATTCTCTAGGAGATTTTATTTACTTGTACGTTTACTTGGACCACTTTTTTGAAAAAATTCTTAGATTTAAAGATATCCAGGATTTTCCGGACAGACCCATTCCGAATCCTCAATGGTGTCAAGCAAAATGCTGGATATCTTTAAATCTAAGAAGAAACAACTGCAAATTATTTAATATAAATACAAATTAAAATATTTTATATATTTTGTATATATTTTATAAAGAAATTTTAAATTTATTTATTTTTCTATTATTTTTCTAAAATAATTTTCATAAAAAATATTATTTTAATTTAGATATATTTTAACTATTTCCTTAAATTTTCTCGATTTGTTTGACAGTGAGAGGGGTAGAGGTGTAGGGTAAGGTTTGAAACTTGTGGCCTGCCCTCTCTGTCCCTAAAATTTTCTTCAATTATTTTTCTGATTTGCCATCAAACGAGGGACAAAAATCACACAAATATGAAAAATATAACTTAAATCGCTAAATATGCACTTTAACTCCAAAATATGCATTTATTTACAAAATAAGATTTTTCTGGGTGGGTCCTGATACCCTAAAACGCCCAGATACAAAAGATTAGAAGGATAGCAATCAAGGAAAAAAACATGCATTATATGCAAAATCCGAACCCTAGTTATGATGTACGAAACCTTCGGTATGCAGTCCCACTAGCACTTACTTACCCGGCGAATCTTAAGCCTAAAATTTGCATATCCTATTTCAAATACCTAACTTCCTCTTTCAGTTCTTATTTTCTTTATTATTTATTTATATTATAAATAACCTTAACATATAATTTTTTGAGTTGTGCCACTCATTGAATTATATCAAACATATAGGTATATATAGTCACAGAATCTTAGTTGCTGCTGCCTTCAAACAAGATTCCATTATTAGTCAATCTCAACCTGTTATTTGGGAAGATGGAACTTGTTTCAATGCGATTGAGAATAATCTTTGGTTGGAAATTTCATTCAAATATTAATTCTGATCATTTCGATTATTCGTATTAAGAGAAATAAATTTTCAACAAAAATATAAAATCTTCTGGGGAAGAAATGACAATGAAGTGAATAATATAAAATTAAAAGAGACAATTAGTTTAATTCTATACAATTATTCAAGACTTTTACCTTACCAATTTAAAATAATAAAATTTTCAAACAAAAATCAAAGAAATCTGATATTTCTAATAGAATAATAGTCTCATACTAGGTCTGTAACTTGAAAATGCGGGGTTTTTCAATAAAAATACACAATAATTTAGAAAAAATGGAAATATATTTTATTAAAAGTATTGGCCCTCGCTTTCTACACATTTTGACATCTAGTAGGCAAATTATCGATGCCATTCCAAATGAATTGAAAGTCGCGTGAACAAAACTAGTTTCGGTCGATTTTCACGTTTTTTTGTCACTTCATGGAAATCACCGCTTCTGAATCGTTTAAACCACCGTTCGCAAGTGTCGACAGATAGGGTATCTGCACTGTATGTTTCCACAAGTATTCGATGTGCTTCAACAGATTTTTTCTTCTGATTGAATAAGAAAATCAGCACGTGGCGCAAATGCTCTTCCCTGAAAACTCGATATGTTTACTACCGAAAAAAATATGCTACTAACTCTTAAACGTTTAAACAAATATGACGTTTTTAAGCTTGATGTCATAGCTACAAAAGGACATATTTGTTATGGCGCCAGAATATATAGGCTTTGTGGGACATCTATTGGAAAAAACCCGCATTTTAAAGTTACACACCTGGTAATTAAAAGCAGATAATATTAATTCCTAATGAGCCAAAAATTAAGAGTGGGAGTTCTTTTCTAATTATAAATTATTTTATTAAATATTAAATATAAGAGAGTGGGGAATTATTATATTTTTGAATTATATTCTTAAAAATTATTATTCTCTCAGAAATGAATTTTTTGAACTTATGATCAAATTTCATTTTATTTTATAATAAACTATCTAATCATCCCTTAAAATCTTAAACACTCAATTAGAATATCCTGTATTTATTACAAGATGGAGGTTTACTGAGTTGAAGTAATTTAAATGGTCCATTTCGTTCTTGAGATTAAACATGTAAAAATATAGTAATAATAATCACAAAATCCAAAGAAAAATATGAATTTCAAAACGCTTAAAGCATGGATTAATTATTCTATTAATTAAAATTTATTTAAAAATAAAAAGATTTTTTGGTCCAATATTAAGTAATAATAATAATTCGATAAAAAATTGATATCTAAAAGTGCATGTTAAATTAATTTTTTCATTTTATCTTTTACTGATAATTTTTAATAAATATATTCTTTTATATTTTCTGTTTTAGAGAATCGAGTTTACCTAGAGAAATGCATTTGAAGATAATGGGAATGAAAAACGGCATTTTATTCATTTGAGTGGCGAAATCGACCAGGGCAGAACGCGGCAGCCATTCTTCCAAGGTAAGAGCAAATCGACTAAACTCTAATTAATTTTGATACATCATTAATACATTAATTAGTATAAGTCATATTAATATTACGACATCATACTATACTCAAAACAGCCAACTTTCAGCATGAAAACTTTATCTTTTATCGAAAATACAGTTAAATAAAAAATAAAAGACAAATATTTTGTTTACTATATCAACAAACTAGTTAATTAGAGTTCTTAATTTCAATGTTTCTCTATCCGATCGGCTATTTGAACACTTGATATATATATGTACAATCTCATTGATTTATACCTTTAATAATCAACGACTCTACTACTCTCAGCAAAACAAAATATTTTCAATTAGAAAATCTTTAGTTATTTACTTATCAATTAAAATCTTTGGTACTCTTAGCGAAAATACCATTTAGGCCTTTCTCTACTTAGATGTCCTAATAGTGGGCTACAATTTAATTTAATTTTATCTGTGGTTGTTATCATGGAATTCGTGTTTGGATCGATCTAAATATCTTCAAAACGGCTGAAACTATTTTGTTAAAAAGTTCTATTTTTTCATTTAGTGCGTGCGAATGGGTGTATTGTATCATATATACCTAAGTATGTTACCCTTTTTTTCGTCAACGATTTTTTCCATGGTTGATTGTGGGTCGCTTGAAAACAAAGTTTGGGAACCGCTGATTAAAATTGAAAGACGTCAAGACAATTCATTTCAAGATAATTATATTTATTATCAATTGTGATTTATCGTTTTAAAAATTATATTAATAATAAAAAAATATATAAAATTATAATTATTTATTATATCGATGGTATTATATTAATGCGATAAAATGTCCAAAATAAAAATTGTATTCAATAAATATAAATAAGAATATTTTTTAAAAAATTCATTAATGACATTTTTAGATGAAACTATCGTACCTAGCATACATTTTAAACTTGATTTATGTGAATTATTAAGAGTGAAAAAAGTGGAATTCCGGAATTATAAATTCACTAAGTTACAACTTTTTAAATGTCGATAGCCTAAGCATTTTACAATTTTACTTTTTTAAAGAGAAAAATTATATACTAACCATAGACAACTTTAATTCTTTAAAATTTTTCTTTTCTACCTTTTTTATTAAAAACTCCCTTAAAACACTCAGTTCACTTCGATCTGATATAATCAATTTATTTCCAATCCACTTTAAAAACAAGGATCAAAATGGATTGAGATTAGGCGAAATTGACTAAGTAAACATAGGTCAAAAATATCTCATATCACTCCGAATCGTTCAGAAGAAAGCTGAAACTTATTACAAAGTTTAAGCTTATTAATATAAACATATATAAGACAATGCAATAATGTAAGCCGAGTAAACCGCGATTGGAGGTGTACACCGTCTTTGGAATTATTTGGAATTACTTTGTAATTCATTAGATAATCTATTGTCATCTATTGTCTTCTAATTGGAAATGAAAGTGGAAGTGGAAGTAGGTGTACACAATTTTAGTTCGCGGTTCACCCCTCGATGTAAGCATATGTGTATGAAAACTTGGAATCTATTTGTAAAATGAAAGGAACAAAAAAATACCTAAAAGGAGAAAATTATAATAGCTAGACCACATAATCCTGGTCGAGAGATTTTTCGCAAAATTTCAGAAAAAAACTGTGTAAATCCACCCCCAGCAAAAACACTTGACTGTCAAACCGTAGTAGGTGGTTCTGCAAGATAACATCAGCTACGATTGATATGCTGTGGTATGGATTATGAAAATAGGGATTGGAGGAATTAGCGAAGTATATTTTTAGGGTATGTTCTGTGCATATTCTGGTGATTTGGCAATTTTTTGGAAGGTCATTTAAGGTAGAAAGCTGAAACTTAGTACAAAGTTTAAGCTTATTAATATAAACATGGGAGTCAAGTATAAGCCAATTAGCTCAACAAAACATCACGATTAAATTAGATAAATATCGAACCTAGTCTTTCAAGGCTCACATCCGCAGAAATCTTCAACATTCACCGAACTCATGAAATTTATTTCTATCTACTTTCTGCAAGAGTCCACCCAGGACTAGAGGGGCTGAAAATTCTAGCATTAATATCATAAAACAATCGTTCAGAACCTCTTCTCTTCCAACGATTTTATTGTTTTTTTTCTGATTTTCTGAATTTTTCATCTGTAAGTTTTGAAGATAGAAAGCCTGAACTAATTGATTCTCTTTTTGAAAATACAAACATTTTAGTAGCAGAAGGACAAACCTTCCGTTTTTGAGTTATTGTGGGTATCAAAATCCAGACAAAAATATACCTACAGGCAATCAGATCAAAAAAAAAAATATCAAACTGAATAGTATTTTTCTCTTCGTTTTAGATAATTCTCAACAAGAATAAGCGAAAAAAAAGAAAAGAAAAAAAGTAAATTTCTTATTGAATTTAAATACTCGGACTTAGGTACACCTCATATTATTCAAGAGTCTAAAACGGAAAAATGAGGAAAAAATACGAAGCTTTATTAGATTTGTGTATAGGATATATTATTCTGTTTAGTTATTAATTTATTGTTGATATATTTGTCTTTTGTGCCTAATCATGTTTTGTCCATATTGCAAACATTAGGCAATACTCGGTAATACTAGAAAGCCTGACTAAATAGTCTGTCTGGTGTCAAAACTTTCATTCTTCATAAAAATAGTTTACTCTTCTTCGACGTAAGATATTATCTAGTGAGTAGAGTTTTTGCTCTACGAATCAGTAAGCCCGGGTTTAAACATTTGACAGGAAATAATCTAACCCCAACATCAATTTACATACACCCCACACACTTACATAATCACATAAAAAATAATATTCACTTAGGATCTTACTAAATGTGCATTGTTCCCTAGGAAAAAAAAGCTATACTTAACTCTAAACAGATGAGATAAAATTCACTCCTACGACCATATACAAAATTTGCTGTAAATTTTCACTTTTTCTTTCAAGTATTTAAAAAAAAATTACAAATTCTCAATCCTAAAAAATTGACTTTATCGAATTTAATTTCCATTACTCCACAATAAATAAAAATTAATTAAAACCAGAGTTTCTCTCTGAAGTAATGAAAACCTATAGGTACATTTATTTCTTTATTAAATTTTATTTATTTATTTGAAACATAAAAAGAAACGAAAAATGTTCCTTTTGAAAAAATGATTAAGCATTTAATTTAATAAAATAAAATTCTAAATAATTACATATAGGTATAGTCATTTAATTCAAGTCTCATAATATTTATTTTATTTAGTGATGGCGTGTGTTTAATTTTCTGTGTGTTTCTGAAACACCTTGGCCCTTCATCTCAAAACCTCGACCTTCTTTGCCTAATTCTACTAGAATGCATTGAACTCTCATTAATAAGATTAAATTGAAAATTTGAAACTTGTTTAGCCCTATACATTTAATGGAAATATTTAACTTAAGGATTCAAGGTCTACAATAGGTAGGTACAAAAAAATCTAATTAAATGAAGAAAAAAAGATTAAAAAAACTTGAAATCCTGTTATATAATTGGGAGGTTCAAAATTTTTTGTAATTGAATATATAAATTAAGTATATTATCAGTTTTTACTCGTCTTTAGAATATTATTTATGAATAAGATAAGTGAAATAATTCATCACAATGACGTTCGCGGAATCCAGTTAGTAAAAAAATTTGAGTTTGAAATTATACGGATGAAGGCTATTTCGAATGGAAATTATATTGTATAAATACATAATTTATGTAGATATCACAATAATCTTGAAATTCTCGTCATTAGTATTTGACTCTTCAAACATTATTTCATAATTTTTTCATTGAACCTTTTCCACCAAGGTTTTGATTAAAATAATTTTAAAAATCACACATTTACAAGCTTCACAGAAAAAAACTGTTGATACGTATTAACGAATAAGTAATGTGTAAAATCTAGTGTGATTTAAAAAAATAGAGTGTGGTGATTCTCCACAAAAGAAGTGAAACTTGAGTTTTTTAGTTTAATTAATGTTATAATAACATTGTTAATGATATTCAACATTCTCACCAAGAGAATTCAAAGGTCCTCAAAAAATGATAAAATAATCTATTTTGGGAAGTCGAATCACTGGTATGACGTCAGAGACCTACTTGGACTCGTTTTCTCTCATTTATTTATTTATTAAGGATCAAACAAACAAAGAAAAAGATGATTAATATGGGACTTAAATTTCCAAAGCTGATAATTCTTTCAAAAATCGAGTGTACAAACACCTACTCCACCCTTTCGATTGACAAATTGTTCCTTCTCTTCGGTAATTCAAGGGTCTTTCGAGATCCATAGGAACTGCATCTTCTGGAGAATTCAATTTCATTTAAAAAAAAATCCCCTATATAAATATAATATTTCTTAAATTAAGCAGCATGCGCAGAGTACAGGAATAGTTCTTGGATCGATGGGAGTCTAAGAATTATGTAATTATTTTAGTTGATTTTTGCTAAGGGAGAATAAGGGAGAATGGTGTAGGTTCTTGGTGAAACATATTTTTAACCGACTTCAAAAAAGGAGGAGGTTCTCTATTCGATTGAATTTTTTTTTTTTTTTTTTTTTTTTTGTGCCTATGTTACCTCATATCTCCGCCAATTGTCAACCGATTTTGAAAATTTTTTTTGCATTGGGTCCAGTCTAACTTCCGATTGGTCCCATTTTTTTTTCGATTTTTTTTCATAGGTATTAGACCTTTTTTATTAGGTTTGTTTAGGTTTGTTTAGACCTAACCTCTTTGTTTATGAACCGATTTCGATGGTTCTTTTTTTATCGAAAGGGGGGTGTCTTAGGGATGGTGTCATATTAATTTGGTCAAGTTCTGATGATATAATCACTATTAATAACATCACTAAAAAAGAGAAAAATAAAAATTTTTAAGAAAAAAATAAAAACCGACTTCAAAAAATTAAATGCAACAAATATAAAAATACACTAAAAGGTATAAAATAATTATTATCTTATTTAGTTACAACTAAACGACGAAATATTAACACGAAATTACTTTTTGAAGTTGGTGCCAAACATATACCTTTTATGAATCGCACTCGACGGATCTTACTTAGTACGTTTGGCGGGTACGCTCGCTTATAGGTATAGTTTGTTTGGCACCGACTTTAAAAAGTAATTTCGTGTTAATATTTCGTCGTTTAGTTGTAACTAAATAAGATAATAATTATTTTATACCTTTTAGTGTATTTTTATATTTGTTGCATTTAATTTTTTGAAGTCGGTTTTTATTTTTTCTTAAAAATTTTTTAATAAAGTAATGAAAAAAATTTAAAAAATTTAAAAAATATAAAGTTCTAAGTAGGTTTTACAAAATAAAAGACAAGATTCTTATTCTAGCATGACTCTATATAATATATAAATTTCGGGGTAGAGCCCATCTTCAGGAGTTCAAAGAGAGTTTTCTACGAGCACAAAGAGAAAACTCTCTTTGAACTCCTGAAGATGGGCTCTACCCCGAAATATATATATTATATAGAGTCATGCTAGAATAAGAATCTTGTTTTTTATTTTTGTGAAACCTACCTAGAATATTTTTAATTTAAAATTTTTTTAATTTTTATTACTTTTTTTGCTTACATTTCACCTAAATTGATAGAAATTGTCTAAACGGAGTGGTGATTTTTTACTAAAAGTGCAACATCTATAGTCATTAAGATTAGAAGAGAGTATCGATACAAATATTTGGGTAATAATTTTATTTCACTGTTATTTTTTTGCTAGATTAAATGTCGTAGCTATTCACATTGATATAATATTTTTCCTCACTTCAGGGAAAGTAGTAAGAAAAAAGAAGGATTGTATTCTGAATTAAATTTTGCTAAATGAATAAAACATCAAACAAAAATGCATCTTAAGATCAAATTTATTAACTTTGAGGTAAAGAAACCAACTCCATATCTGTCATGATGTAAAGGGGTGGAGTACGGAAATGTCTTCAGGAGGAGAGAGTTCCGGAGCTCTTTGACGTAACATTCGATCATATGTTAGGTAAGGAGTTGTGCAACCTGAAGACCCTCGGAGAAAAAGACAACAGGTTACTCGGGAAGCGAGCCGGCGGGTTACAGTGAAGGGTAACGAACCCAGCATCTCTCACTTGGGAAGCAACTGCAGATGCTAAGAGAAATTAAATGGAGTTAGAGCCAGAAAACATGCAGGAAAGATTAAGAGTGAAATATGAGTAGATGAGTAGTTACAAACACAAAAGGCATTCCTTTCAAGAGGAAATTATTTGTGGATGCAATCTTGAGTTGATATTTGTTGCATCAGAGAAAAATAAATGTCTCTGTAGCTCGCTCGTCTGATTTGAGAATTTAACATTGGCTTTGGATTCTGAGGGTTTATAATATATCACAAGTAAAAAGAAATCAAATGAAATAAAGATGAACTGGGATGAAAAATAAAATGTCCAAAACAACCGATAATTATAGTAAAACAAATGAACAATATTCAATTCTATAATTTGCTTAAAAGTCAATAAAAACTAATCCAATCTTTCCGCTTATAATCTATAAATGTTCTGAAAGTAAATTTACGATATATAGGTCTATTTGAAATAAACGTAAATAACGAGGGCTGAGAGTTTCAATAGGAAAATAGAAAAAAAACAATTAAATAATGAAATTAACAAAATGCTTACAAAACAATAGATTTAAAATTGAGCCTCTCCAGACCGCGAGAATGGTCTAATTAATCCTTGATATCATGACCGAATCAACATATTTCTATATAATATGGAAGATTCCACCCCGGAATACGCCATAGGTAGGAAAAGTGAAAACAAAAAACAAAAAATACTATAGCAGATCTGACCTTGTACAGTACAAATGCTATGTAGAAGAAAATGGAAAATTTTTAGAACCCTGAGAATTTGCTTGAAACCCATATACGATTTACTTAAATTAAATGGATATTTAGAAGGAAGATTTGAATAATCAAGTTTACTGCAACAGACGAGTCCTAGCCTAACTTTATAAAAAAAGTACATGCCCTCATTTTAAATAGTAGGTATTTATTTCTAAATAATCTTTTATTACAATTGATAAAAATATCGTGAGAATTAATAGTATATTTTTCTAAGAAAATCAAAAATTCAATACCGCAGCCCCCTGGGACCATTTGTATACATTTCATATTTTTTCGAAGGTTTCAATGTTAAATTTTTTCGCTATATATCAAAAGAAAAACCGTATTTCGTCTCTCTAAATACTTTTATATTAGAATCGATAAAAAATCTTGGGAATTAATAGTTTATTTTTGCATGAAAATCAAAAATTCATACCACAGGGGGACCCTTTGTATACATTTCAGATTTTTTCGAGGGTACCAAAGTTAAAATTTTTCGCTTTATATTCATACCAATACCGTATTTCGTCTTTCTAAATACTCTTGTATTAGAATCGATAAAAATATCTTGGGAATTAATAGTTTATTTTTCTATGAAAATCCAAAATTCTGCACACAGAGGGGTTACATGCATCCGGAATTGATTGGTGAGGGTTATAGTAAGATAGTGATAGTTGTCTTAGATAGAATCGTAATGGCTATATTTTTTAAGAGAATATAACAATGCCAGTATATCCAGAATCAAAAGTTATGGAACCATATCATTTTCTAAGATTTTCAAGTCATTTTGATTGAGAAATTATTAAATATAATTTTTCAGATATTTGTGGAAATAACTCATAATATCAAAATTTTTATTTTTTACGATTCCAGGGAATATATTTCATAAATTGCAAATTATTACACTATTAACTGTTAATTATGATTGCAAATATTTTAAAATGACATTCATAAAATCCGATTTTCTAATAAAAAGTGTTCAACTAAGTTTAAAAATAATTAATATCTAGGATAAAATATTATTTGGATATTTTAATTGAAGAAAATTTTATTTACAATCAGAAATATTTATTAATCATTTTTACTTTTTGTCTTTTTCCATTTGCATTCAATTGGAAGGAAGGAAAGGAAAGACAGAAAAGGAGACATTCTCAGTATATAATTTTAACAAATTAGCTTATGTAAGATCATATAAATAAAAAGGAGGGACTTTCCACTTTCGAATTAGAAGTAAAGAAAAAAAAGAGAAAAAATTGATCAATTAGTACTATATAATACCTATATTCTTGGAATAATTAATAGATATTCAAATATTTATTTGGAGTATAACAATTACAATTTACTAAATTTTAAATATCAATTGTGGCTAAAATCCTCAGGATGAGTGTGTGCGCAAAGTTTAGACTTAAGTGAAGGTCAACTTGACCATAGAGTTAATAAAACGGCTGCAAGAGTGTGACTAGTTTTACTTGTTCTTAATTAACTTGGTTAGTTTCTCAGTCATGTTGTGTCTGTCTAATAGTTTGTCTTTCTCCTTTTCGATTTTCTTGAAATTTTGTAAGGAATATCTCATGGCTTACAAGATATTTAAGAGATATATAAATTCTTAGATGAGGGGGTCGGGTAGGCTAGGCGGTAGCATGTCAGCCAGCTAACCAAGAGGACCCGAGTTCGAATCCGACTCGAGGCATCCGGCTATAATCTGACCCCCGAGGTAGAGACAAATTTAAATAAAATAATTAGTATCGTAAATGGCTTATGGCTAGAAAGGCCGAAAAGCCAAAAAAAAAAAAAATTCTTAGACTAATATACTTCCTGTATCCTATCCAAAGTCAAATAATAAAAAAAGTGTTTCTGAACACCAAAAGTTGACATTTAGGTACATGAAAGATTTCTTTTTTTACTCACAAACGGCTCAATAAATTGGTGTACTTATCAAGTGTCATGAGTTATTAGTCGTGGATAAATTTTAATTAGGGGTGTCGCGATGATTTCAAATAAGTGAGAATGTGAAAGTCGTGTGGTGAAGACACCAGCTGATTTATTTATCTAATTTATTTAGTATATTGAAATAGAAAATATCTAAATTATTATTGGAATGTTTATTTATTTGTGAATCTTAATAAAATTTATTTAGGTCAAGCTTGGGAGTGAATTATTCCAAGGATCCGATTTATCTCTTGATCGAAATTATCAATAGGAGGTGCGCAGACTTGTATTTCCTCCTTATCCCGCCGTTGATTATAAGCTCAGACAAGTTTTTCAATTTTTTTTTTCCTTTACGATTTTTATTCTTAAGTTAAATATTTTTACTAAATACCCCAATTGATTTTCTTCTAGAGCCTGTCTAGTGCCTCCATTCTACAATCTACTAGTGTCCATATCCTGACAAGACTATTTTTAATAAAAAATTATTTTATTATATTTTTCTTTTAAATTACCCTTATTTTTTGCTTAGCAGCCAAGTAAACATAAATACAAAACAAACCCCTCCTCTAATGCAATTTATCTTCAGTTCATAAAAATTTATCAGGAATTACATTAAAATCCTAATAAACAATATTATTTTTGGCAGATTTTAAATAAAATAGAATCGGAATCGATTCTAAAATAAGAGAGAATATTGTTTTTAATAGTTTTGCTTGACAATCATCAACTAATAAACATATCAATTAAACAATATGGGTTCGGGTTAGCCGAGGGGTTTGCTTGCCAGCTTGCTAATCAAGTGGACCCGGGTTCGAATCCGATCCGAGGCAACCGGCTAAAAATCTGATCCCAGCATAGAAGCCTTAATTTAATATCAGTATCGTAAATTGGCTAATGGCTAGAAGGGCCGAAAAGCCAAAAAAATAAAAAATAAAATAAACAATAAAATGTCAATTTCAAAGCTTAGATTGCAACAGTGAACATGTTTGAATTTTATCATATTTTATCTGGATTTTGAATAAAAAATTTCAATTAAATTACACATTGCTATTTGTTTGGTGTAATTCTTAAAGCCATTTATTTAATGATTTCTTATCAAGGGATGCTTGCCCAAGGTCATTTAAAAGGCCTATTAAATATATATTTTGACTGCTGAAATGGCGAACCTTTCTGACATAAATTTGTACACTTAGCGTGATTTACGTATATTACCCATGATTTCATGATTGCCTGCAACGTCGGCAACCATGAGTACTCATAAAAATATTTCACTTTTTCTTCCAAATTAAAAATTAATTTTAATCTAACTTTTTTCACAAAATCATGAACAATAAATCATAAATATTTTATAATTAAGTAATGGAGAGGGATTCAGCCAATGGGTAGCCTCTGCTGAACTGATGATGGCATTATTAATTAAAGCCGAAACGTTTTCCAAAATTGGGAGTTTTTTATTCAGCAGAGGCTACCCATTGGCTGAATCCTCTCCATTACTTAATTATAAACATATACAGCCATCAAATTGTATCATAAATATTTTATATTACAATTGTAGATAAAAGTGAAAACTTTTTCAAAATTCGATATCTTTTTTGTCTTACTGGATTCCAATACCCACGATAACGAAAGGTCGTGAAAATTTTATTTAATACCAAAATATTTATATAACGAAAAAGAACTGATTGTGATTGACACGGATTCACAAATACATATTAGGGTTCCGATTTAATTTTGTACGGAATTCTAAAAAGGGCAAGCACAAGAACGTTTTTTTTTAATTTAACCTCGAGTTCAAAGAAGCTAGCCAAGGTCAATTAATATGTCAGGTTTATATAATCTAATAATAAAATTCCTCGACGAAAATACATTAGAAAAAACAAATTTTATATAATAAATATTCTTAAGAACAATAAAAAACTTTCTTACATTTTTTGGACTTTAAAACCTGACGTAGTTGTTAGAAGAAAAGTCAATAATAATATAGTAGATTCGAATAAATTTTTTTGCCTTGAATGGCTAACTAAGGCGTCAGTGCTGACATAAGCATTTTATCTATATATGACACATATGCAATTGTTCTAGCACTTGTCCTTTGAAGGAGGTCGGAATCCTTAAATAAGAAGTTATAAGGACAGAAAACAAATCAAATTTGGATATGTTAGATAATAGATTATTAATCACCTAATAAGGTAGAGAGTAGAGATGGTTTATTAAAATGAAAAACTTGATAGCCTCTAAGATTCCAGAGAATCAGAATTCATTGCTGTTTCTCTATTGTATAATTAACTAGATATTCTCTATACATTATTCATTCCGCTAGAATTTATTACTTTCACTTACATACGGGGTAGTCGAGATCTTTACCGGGACCTGAGGCTAAATCTTATCTCACCCCTTTCTCCTCTTGAAAATATTTGATAAAATATATTTATTTTTTAACCTTTATTCCAAAAAGAGAGGTGTTAGGATATGTTTGACTTGAATGTTTCTTAAGGGAGTTCGGAACAGCTTATCTATCTGGTTGATCTTCGTAAAATCTTTTGAACTTCTGCAGAGTGACAACGTCTGGGTACTAAATTTTTTAATAAAAAAATTGTTAATAATGAGGTTAATTTCGAATAAAAATCTTTATTTAGGTAATATTAATAAAAAGATTATTGAGATTAATTTTTTCTCATAAAACATTTATGTAACACAAAAACAATTTCAAGAAATAGAGTTGGAATTCTACACTAGTGCTTTTGTTAAATTCTGTTGGTTGCAAATAACTTTTTATTTTTACATTTGTGAATAATTAATTAACTAGACTGTCAAATCTATTCAAAAATGTATCATTCGATTCATAAAAGTTGAATTATTGATCTGTATAAATTTGTTGAAAATGGTAGATATAATTTGTATAGAAGTTATAGCCCTTTTAAAAGCTCGGTCCATTTACTTCCATGTTAAAAGGACAATTTTCAATAATTTATTTCTCAGTAATGGGACATATGACAACTTCAAATTTCGGGAATAAATATTTAATACATCAATGGTAAAAATTTGAGAATTTTCTAATAAAAATTATAAACAGTCCCAAACCACCTTAAGGGACCGTCCTTAAAATACTTACGCAACAAGGGAGATGGGGCATATAGCCAATCTTTACATGTGATGGGGAGGGATCAGAGAAAACCTAACATGACATAGATCCATCAATATTCTTTAGCAACCATACTCACAAATTTATTTTCTTTATTTCTATTAATAAATTATATAATTTTAGCTTTGTTTTTTGCCATTAGTGTAGTCAGATCCCTAAGTATTTCCCAGTTAATCTTCTTCTTAGACTGCTTATCCATTAATGGATGTTCGCGACCACAGTTAATCATGATTCATAAAATCAACATTAAAACTGGAACTTGTATTTTAAAAATCACAAATACTTAAATGAAAATTCTGCCAGAAAAAGCGTAAAATTTATATTTTGAAAAAAAAAATGATTATTCTTTGCAGTGTGTAACTAGGGTTTTATTCAATATTTCTATTAAAAATCAATTTGAATTTCAATCGTTAAACACTGTAGGTATAAGATTGAATTAATTTTAGGTGACGGACTGATAAGTGAATTTAGTGGATATTGATGACACAGTCCAAAATTCAAAAAAAAAAAAAAAGATAATTTAAACTATCTTTTTATTCGTAAACCGACGTTTCGGAGGCTTATTCCCTCCTTCTTCAAAATTCAGAGAAGGAAATCAAAGTTCATCCGCTTCAGAACAAACAGTGATACACGTTTCTTAACTTAGGTGACCATTTGAGAACCAGTGCTTTCAATATTTAAGGCTCTTGACATATATACTTATTAGAAGTTCATTATAACTTTTATAGATAAAGAATGTGATTTTTCAACAAAAATACTCGATTTGTGCAATCCAGAGCTCAAAAAGAACCCCAAAAGTCATCGATTTATTTGTTTGTTAAAAAACTTAAAATTTGGTTTAAATTTCTTGAACCAGCGATCTCCGAGTAAGCGACCCAACACTCTAGCCACTGATCCACAGTCGCCTTTCTATTTAATTAGCTATTCATAAATGTAAAAATAAAAAGCTATTTGCAGACAACTGAATATAACAAAAGCATTACAGTAGAATTCCAACTCTATTTCTTGAAATCGTTTTTGTGTTAAATAAATGTTTTTATAATGGGAAAAATTTATCTCAATATTCTTTTTATAAATATTATCAAAACAAAGATTTTTATTCGAAATTAACCTAATTATTAACAATTTTTTTTTTTATTAAAAAATTTAGTAGGCAGACGTTGTCATTCTCCAGAAATACAAAAGATTTTTTCGAAGATCACTCAGATAGATAAGCTGTCCCGAACTTCCTCAAATAAATTTTTTAAAATCGAATTAAACCATGTCATCTTGTATTTTTTATTTTAAAGTCCCAGTCATGTGATATGAGCTTACAAAGCTGTTCGCAGATCGTCTGCCAAACTACGAAACCCGAGGTTCGCACTTGGCCGCTTTTTTATTTCGAATATGTGTCATTATGTCATAAGACACCAGGGGGTGATTCTAATCTCAATGGCATTGGTTTTTTCAGTAGAATTTATAAAGAAATTCTCTGTTACTTAATTACTAAAAATCTCGATCAATCGGATTCCTGATCGAATCCTTGCAGTTTCGAAGGCCTCCCTGTAGAAATATCGGTTACCAATTGGGGGCAATCTCTGACCCTGAAAGTTCATCCGGAGCAGCAACAGCATTGGCTCACCTTCGCGTGTCTCGCGTGGCTCTTTTTTACCAACCACCAAGTCCTTGATACTCATTCCTCGTCCAGGAAAAAGGCTTTCACTTTCACTTGGCTGCTTTAGATCATGTTTTTAGGTATGTAGGTTCATTCGATTTGGCCATCTTTATTTTGGAACTATTTCAAGGTCTTAGAGAATATCACGTTAAGAAATTCATCCCTATCTCTTAATCGTTCATTGGCGAAATTATTTTCTTCTCATCTTTTTTTGAACTAATAATTTTTCTTTTATATAACATATGAACTTAACTTTCCTTTACATTATTCATTTATTTATTATCTAACATCCTGAGGTGCGGACTATATATATTTCACACATTTCAAATCACTCAGTCCGCACATAGACATGCTGGATAGTTGGAGTGTTAGGCTAGCCACACACGGTCGATTTTCAGTCGAGGGATTGTTTAATTGATAGACATAAATATATTAAGTTTAATGTAGGTTCATACACAACACAACTGCAGATCAACTCGATTATTTAATCAAAATCGATCGATGAGCACTTTTGATAAAAAAATTGAGCAACTATCGTTCAACTACGATAATATCAGAGGTGCATATTGAAGCGCACAGACAATCTAGTTGACCACTGAATGTTAGACTGTACCTCTTTCGAGATTATATTATTTAATGAATTCCCAAATACAAAAGAAAAGAATTCATAAGTTGACTCGATGTCGACACCGTGTGTGCATACAACACGATTCAGCAACGATTAAACAGTTGAGTTGGTTATAAATTGATAGTGCATCACGATTTCAAACCAACCCAACTAAACTGTTCAGTCGAGCTATAGTTTATTTGACGGACATAAATATATTAAGTTTAATGTAGGTGAATATACAACACAACTGCAGATCAACTCGATTATTTAATCAAAAGCGATCGATGAGCACTTATGATAAAAAATCGAGCTTAGTTAGTTAATTAGAGTTGGTTATAATTTGATAATGCATCACGATTTCAAACCAACCCAAATAAATTGTTGGGTCGACTGAAAATCGAGTGTGTGTGCATAGGCTTATTCGCTTTGAAATTTTCAATTTTTAGGGTTCCGTTCAATAATAAGTCAGAACCGATTAGTGTCGCTACAAAGTCTGTATGTCTATCTGTCAGATCAATGTATCTCGTAAACTAATTAACATACAAATTCGCAATAATTTATAAATAGCTTGTATTCATCTCTCCCGAAATCAAAAATCTTATTAAAATTTTAATCAAATCATTATTTTTGTGAAGTCAAAAATATAAATTATTGTTTCATCATAGGGTGTGAGGTTCTCTCTCTAAAGATCTCTTTAAGTAGAACAGGCATAATTTTTTTTAAATTTATTTATCTTTAAAATGACGTGAGAAATTTTCAAAAGGGCCATTTTTGTAACTGAGGTCGTTGGGAAATAGTTTAAATTAAAATTCTGAAAAAATTTCATAAATTCCCTAATTCTCTCTTAACAATATCAATTAAGAACGAATTAATTATAAAAGACACGAAACCCTCAATATGCTGTCTGTCTTATACTTGCCGGCTCGTTTACTTATTTTTTATTAAAAAAAGATCTTCGAGAGTATATTTGGCACAATATTGAAATATATTTAATGATTTATTTAAATAAAAATAATAATATTTTAGAGTGGTTTTCATAAACAGAAAACAAAATCATCTACCTCTCTCACTTTCGGATATTTTTAAGAAAATAAAGTTTTTCATTAAAAGACATTTTAATTTATTCTAATAGTATATTATATACAGTGCTCGAATATAATATTTATTTTTAAATCTCTCCTAAATATTAAATTTATTAACCACTCCAAAAAAGGTGATGTGATACAAAGGGTCCCCCTTACCTCTCATTTTCTGATTTTTTTAAGAAAATAAAGTTTTTCTTTTAAAGAATATTTTAATTTATTTTAATAGTATATTATATACAGAGCTCGAATATAAAATTTATTTTTATATCTTTCCTAAAAATTAAATTTTTGAACCACTCCAAAAAAGATGAAGTGATACAAAGGGTCCCCCAGTTACCTCTCATTTTCGTATTTTTTTAAGAAAATAAAGTTTTCTTTAAAAGAAATTTTAATTTATTCTAATAGTAAATTATACACAGAGCTCGAATATAATATTTATTTTTATATTTCTCCTAAAAATTAAATTTTGAACCACTCCAAAAATGGTGAAGTGATGCAAAGGGTTACTTTTCATTTTCTGATTTTTTGAAGAAAATAAATTTTCACTTTTAAGTAAATTCTAATTTATACTAATAGTATATTATACACAGAGCTCGAATATAATATTTATTTTGAAAATCGACATTATGCTTCTATTCCCAGTAAGAAAATATTATCAATTTAAAACTTTCTACTTTTCGTTTTAATCATGATTGCATTTCATTATTGTCATATCACTTTTGTCATAATGTTTATTTTCTTCGTCTCTGTATTTTTGTATTTCCAAATTAACGGAATTATAAATAATATTATATTGATATATAAATTCGCTGAGTAATGAATGGTGAATAATAGCATGACGGTATTAAAGAAGCCGTAAGCATGGCTATTGTGCTCAGCTGAATTCCAATTCTTTAGGACATTGGTCCTGTAAGTAAGTGGGATCACTCTCGTTGATCCCAGAGTGATTCATATCGCATAGGTTAACTTTCTTCGACTGTTACACCACAGCCAAGGCCGTTGGAAATATGAGGAAACTGCTGAACGCTTTCCACTGGGTGGTGTAGAAATTGCACATCACTCCCTCCCACTTGCATTTCATCAGGATGCGCTTGGCTCGAATTAAGATCACTTAGAATAAATGCACAGCCAGCATGACTAGGAAAAATTGATTAAAAAATATTTAACCAAGTTAAAGTAGTCGTTAAAAATCTTGATAATTTTTACGAGATTTTAAATCATTTTTTCCTTTATTAATAATAGTATAACATAAAAACAAACTAATTAACATGGAAAAACATGAATATTTATTTAAATCTGAGAAAACATATATATTTGTATTTAATTTTATTTATTTTTTTAGAAAGACGGACTGGTAAGCGAAATAAGTAGGTTATTATGAAAGGCAGTCCATAAATTATTTAAATTTTATTCAAATTCCGACGTTTCGGAGACTTTTTTCTTCAGGGTATTGAATGGGTGAGTATAACTCGGTTCCCATTTGTCTCTCCTTTCAGTGATAGAAATAATATTACAAAAATTTTCAACATTTTATCATAAGTGTACTTAGTTATCTCAGTATACTCACCCATCAATAACTATTCAACACCCTGAAGAAGGAGAGAAAAAAGTCTCCGAAACGTCGGAATTTGAATAAAATTTAAATAATTTATGGACTGCCTTTCATTATAACCTACTTATATATAATATTTATATATTTGTTTTTATTACACTGTTAATATGAGGAAATATGTTTTTATTGCAATCAATGAAAGGAACGTACCGAGATGGTGTATCACCTATAAATCATGACGCACCTTTGAAGAAAAGAAAGTGATCAAAAAAAAGGGTTCGAGAACAAGTCCCTATGCATGCTGCAAGGTCATAAACCACTGAAGATTGTAAGATTAAGAAAAATAGTAAGCATAGACAGAGTAACTCGTTTATCCCTATGACATCTAGAAAATGGAACTCTCTTCCTCCGTCTTCCCAGCAACATATAACCTTCTATCTTTGAAGACACGCATCCACGAACACCTTCAGCTTCGATCCAATCCCTCAATCTCTTCTTATTTCCAAGATACAAGATCCACCACGGACTTCAGAGTAACTTCTTCTTGTATCAGTATCATCATAAAAAAAAAGAGAGTGAGACCCATTCCCTAGAATTCATAGGCGAAAAAACGTATTGATTAATGAAATATACCTTCTCAACTTCAAATTTAGAAGATATTTTATATCCCAAATTAACTCATTGATAACTTATTTTTATTTCATTAATTGTATACCACTTTCAAAAAATGAAGTCAATTATTGAACTTGTTAATTAATTTGATTGCCAAAACCTCTCAAAAGCGGACTCAAAAATATGGCTCACATCTGTGAAGGGGAGTCTCCAAGCATTCTCTTTCCCCCCTGAATACAATTCAAAGGCGAATTGTACTAATATTAAATAGAGCCTTAGGTAATTCCCTGACTCATCGCAAAACCGTCTCCGATCTTTCCCTTTTTTATAGATGCTACATGGCGTCCATTCTGGCGAAACAAAATCAATAATTTAAAGCCTCATTTGTTCGAAACTCATGATTTTCAGACAATCACAACCCCTTCGCAATTAAATTAGATATTAACCGAACAAAAGCATTTTCCATTTCCTTTATCCCTATGAATTTTGGAAACTGTAACTCTCTTCCTGTATTCACCTTTCCTGCGACATGTAACGATCATTCTTTAACGCCCGCATCTACAAGTACCTTCGACTACGACCTAATCCCCGAAATTATTTTCAATTTCCCTTTTTCTCTCGATACAAGGGATCACCCCGGAATAGAGGTGTTGTACATTTTTGGTACTTCGATCAATTAAAAAAACAAAATCGTACAAGTGTCATGAAAATCTCTAGTAAAAAATAAAAATACAATAATAAATCAGATTATTTTCTAAAAGACGTGAAAAATGTGTTTAAAAAATATCTTTAAATACTTGCAGTGTGACAGTTTAGATCTAGAATATCCAACTTCTCGAGCGATAATTTTTCCAATAATATTTAGTTGAAACTTACCTGAAACAAAAAAATAAAATACACAAATTAATTTATATATAAAAATACATTACACGAAGTTAAAGATATTATATATAATTAATAAAGTAACGCTATTTCATAATTTAATTTTGTTGAGACTATCGTTTCAAATTGTTTAGATCCTTTGGTGAAGTGAGTTGTTTGTTTATTAAAACAGATATTTTAATGATATACGTTATGTTCAATAGAAGGTACAACGTTTCAATACGTAATTCTAGAGTCATTCTCAAGTATAAATTCTTTTGTCTAACCATTAAATAAGATAAAAGTGATTAATAATAATTATAATATGTAGTAATTATTATGTAACTACTATGTTGATTCTATTATTCTTCGCCTTTGAGAAGTTTTGGAGAGAAAGTATAATAATATAGAATTTTATAAAGTTTGCTTTTAAGTTGTCAAGTTGTTAGTTTCTGTGGTCAAATAATTATTATCTAGGAGAACTAAAGAGCGCCAATAATCCATATCCATAATTTACCTCTTAGAATAAAGTACCTGGAGGCATCGAGCGCACATGCTCTTGAGAATGACTCTAAAACTATATGCATTCTGATGAGAATATCTAATTGAAAATATCTAATATAAGTGGTTTCAGCTAAAAGTTTTCTTTTAACTATCTTATGCTGGAAATTTCTATAAAAAATTTTATTTTAGACTGAAGATCATGACGAAGCCTTCAAAATTATAGTAATAAATAAATGAAAGTTATTTATATTAATCAGAAGATGTAAATATCAATAAAATTTAATTGTATTCAACATGTATTAAAAATCCAAAAGAATACAATAATCATAAATGAATCGAAAAAGTTCCATCCATAAATTTTTCATAGGGATCAAATTAGCATAAGGTAGAAAAATCAATAATAAATAAAAATGGCAATCATTTTATTGACCATAAAACTGTAAAGTGAGAGAGGCTCTTAGGTTAGATATCACCTTGCATATCCGCTTATAAAGTTCGATTTATTACTAGTTCGCCATTTCTGGTCTTTTATTTTCTCTTCTTTTTTTTTTTTTTTTTTTTTAATGATAATGATGAGAGAAGGAGTTACACCAAAAAGGTGCAACCCCTAAAGGCCTCGGTTGGCCCCTCCATCGTGAAAAGAAGAAGAAAGAATTTTATGGGTTGGGCGGAGGTCGAAGGTACCTGTGGATACGGGTCTTAAATAGCTTAAGGTTATAAGTCGCGGGAAAGATGGTGGCAGGGAGCGAGTTCCAGTCTCTGGAGGTCATAGGAATAAAAGAGTTGGCGAAAGCGCTTGTTCGACTTTTATCCAATTTGACAGCGAAGGGGTGCTGAGCGTTAGAAAACCGCGTGTTTCTCGTAAAGAGGGCATTAGGGGGGATAAGAGATTTCAGCTCGACTGAACAGACACCGTGATAGTATCTGTAGTACAGGGAAAGGGCAGAAACGGTTCTTCGGTGAGCCAGGGAGTCGAGTGAGTTGGTTAGAGCCGGGTCTCCTATTAGTTTAATTGCTCGCTTCTGAATTGCATCCAGTGTTGCAAGAGAATGCTTGGATGCACCCCTCCACAGATGAGAGCCATATTCGAGACAGGGACGAATTTGAGCCTTATACAGCATAAGAAGTTGACTGGGAGTATAACAGCGTCTAGACCTAAATAGGAGACCAAGCTTGCGCGCTGCAGCTTTAGCAGTGGTTGAGATATGGTCATTCCATGAAAGGTCAGACCCTAGAGTTACGCCTAGCATTGAAATTTTATCCCTGAATTCTAGTGAGTTTGAGTCGAATGATATGTTTGGGAGGTTTCTGTCGACGCGCCTAGAAATAAGGCAACACTGAGTTTTCCCTGCATTGAAGTTAACTAAGTTTTGGGATCCCCAGTTTTTAAGTTTGCACAAGTCTAAATTAATTGAAGAGGCAATGTCTGCACGGTTTTTATGCGATGCAGGGGCGTTATGTAGAGTGCTGTCATCTGCGTAACAATGTACCGGATTGGAGGGGCAAGTTTAGAAGGTCGTTGATATAGATAGAGAAAAAGCGTAGGAGATAACCGATCCCTGAGGAACTCCAGCGTTGGTGTGGAAGGGAAGATGATATTCCATCGATGACAACCTTAATACTACGGTCTGAAAGAAAACTTTCGAGCAACTTACAGAGTTTCGCTGCAAGGCCGACGGAGGTCAATTTGGCAAGAAGATTTTTGTGCCAGACCATATCGAAGGCTTTGAAATGTCTAAAGCTACCGCGAGGGTTTCATTCCCGGCCTCCTTGAAATATTTTCAAAATTGAAGGGAAAAATTAAAACTTTTCAAAGACAACTTATTTTGCAAAATTTTTGATTTTGTATTTTTTTTAAACCAACTTGAAATTCGTACCGAATTTTAATTAATTAGCTATGACCGTTCAAGACCTCTTTTTTTCTGATTTTTTTTACATTTTTCAACCGGAACTGATAATAGAAAGTCAAAAATTGATTCAGTTCTTTGTTAGGAAAATATAAACCCATCGGCAGTAGAATGAAATGTTTACGATTTTCTGTTCGTAAGGTATCTTGGGTATCGCAATTCAGACATCGAATCTTGAAAAAAATATTCCATAAACGATCACAGGTTCTAATCCTGTCGGGTGCTCAATTGTAGGTATACCTAAATCTTCTTTTATTCAAAAATAATAAATAATTTCTAGATTTGTAGAATTAATAGTCAGAAATTATTGAATAACTTATTTAACCTTCGCTGTTCATTTACTTATATAATATTTTATATTTATATTTGGCATATATATTTGTTTATTTGCATCAATCAAGCAGAGGACAACTTCATTGATTTCTCTTTATGAATCAACAACTCTGCTACTCTCGGCAAAACAAAATATTTTCAATTAAAAATAAAATCTTCCCTTTTCAATTAAATTGTTCAAAATATCAATTTCTTCGTGTCAGATAACAGAAGGAAAAGGAGCTCTATTAAATATGACCCGAAGGGTGAACCGCGACCTAATATCGTGTACACCTACTTCCACTTTCATTTCCAAGTAGAAGACAATAGATGAAGAGGCATTATCTATGGAATTCTAAAATAATTCCACATAATTCCAAAGACGGTGTACACCTAATTCCAATCGCGGTTAACCCCTCGATAAATTATGACCCGAGGGTTGAACCGCGACCTAATATCGTGTATACCTACTTCCACTTCCACTATAATTTTCAAATATTTCCAAAAAATTTCAGCACTTTAAATACTAAAATACCAAAATAATTCCAATTGCGGTTCACCCCTCGATAAAATATTACCCGAGGGTTGAACCGCGACCTAATATCGTGTATACCTACTTCCACTTCCACTATCATTTCCAAAAAATTCCAGTACTTTAAATACTAAAATACCAAAATAATTCCAAAGTCATGTACACCTAATTCCAATTGCGGTTCAACCCTCGATAAAATATGACCCAAGGGTTGAACCGCGACCTAATATCGTGTATATCTACATCCACTTCCACTATCATTTCCAAATATTTCCAAAAAATTCCAGTACTTTAAATACTAAAATACCAAAATAATTCCAAAGTCGTGTACAACTAATTCCAATCGCGGTCACCACTCGATATGACCTGCTCTGGCTTTTTCTCTTCTCTTTTTCACTAACAAATATCTTTGGGTTGATTTCAACAAATTTCTCGTTCAATCTTACTTGTTGGCTCACCTAGATTAAAAATAAATTAAACATTGTTCGTTAATAGGGAAATAAAAAATATTCGATTGTGTCTCCCCCAGTATGTCGTCATCGGACGATTACATTAAAATTTAGATAGGATCGACCTAGATTCACCAATTTGATGGAATGCTATATTTTTCCGCTTCTTTCTCTCTCTTGATCAAATTGATGTAATAAGTGAATGTAATATGCAATGTAAAGAAATGCATTTTTTTCTAAGCGAAAGTCATTGAACAATATTGTATATTATTTTAATAATAACAAAATTATAACGAAATAATATTTATTTGTAATTTACGCAATAGATTTATTAAAAACGAGAACAAACAATATGTTATTTAGATATAAAAAAGATGTGGTTATTAGTTTCGTTGAATGACTATAAATTTTGAAATATATTATAAAATTTATTAATTCCAAAATTAAGGAATCATATTTATAATTGTATATCACAAATTTCTATTTTTTGGTCGTTTTATTATTACGATTTTTTTTTTGTGAATTTGATTACCTTTGATTGAGAGCCTTTAAAGATCCCATACCCTGTGGGATTTTTAAGCCTGATTCTTATTATTTAAGACTGACTTATTTTGAACTCTTATATTGAAAAAATGATTGAACGATTTTTCAACAAATAATTTTTGATTTATCATTTAATTTACAATATAGTAAACGCTTTTAAATAAGATCAATAAATGTTCCATATTCTTAAATAATTAATTAATTAAGGTAGTTCTTTCACAAATGCAAAAATTCAAGAAGTCTTCGAAACTTGGAATACTAGTATAAGTAATTAAAAGCATAATAAACACACTGTTAAAATTTGAAGACGATTTACAACACCAAACATGAAATAATTGCAATTAAAAATGAAATTTTTTACATATTGTAGATTGGGAAAGGGTGGAAAAATTATCATTATTTTATTTTGTTTCATTAAAGGACTTTCACCATCTTGATGAAAAACTAATATTTTCTAGAATAATATATTCAGAGTAACTTAAGAGTGAATTTCACCTTTTTTTATTGATATTTTAGAAAGAGTAATTAATAAACTTATTAATTTAAAATAATTTCAAATATTTATATGTTTGTATAATTGATAAACATAAATTGTTTGAAAATAAACTTTCATAATATACACATAGGTACAGGGCGAAATTCATCCAAATTTAAACATATCAAGTTTATACTGTTATTTATTTATTTATTTAACTAGCTTTCATTCTCTAATATTGTATATCTTAGAATCACCAGGCGTCCTTATATGAAAAGCTATCTGTCCCATGAATTAATATTATAATTTATTGCAAGGTCACCGTAATGATGAATTATGATTAATGGTGTATAAAAATATGAGGATATCTAAAGGAAACAAATAAATAAGAAATAGATCACAAAGTGGTGATTCTCAAGAAAGGACGAATTTTCATTAAATAATAAATACCTACATTATAGATGATTTATCATCTTAATGTTTTCGTTTTCTAATGAAAAATATAATATATTAAAACTTATTTAAAACCATTTTTACTTTCACATTTATATAAAAAATATCATGTGTAAGTATTGTAATCGCCTCCCGGAGTCCTGACACTTTGAGAGCTTCTATCTCTGAGGTGAAAAAAGTTAATTTCATTTTGACCCTTCTAGGTAGAAGAAATTGATAAGTAAATCTTCTACCAATAATTTATAAAAAAAAACCCGGACCCCTATGGACCGGGGGTAGAATAGGTCCATAGTATCCTCTGCTTGTCGTAAAAGGCGACTAAAAGGGGTTGGACGTGAGGCTAACTAGCTCACTCCGTAAAAAAATCTCCCAGTCATGGAAGCAAGCATTTGTTTCCATTCAACAAGAAGAAGAATATTAAGACACCTAGATAAAACAAAAATAATCAATTAAGATTCTAAAGAAGAAAAAAAGAAGCACATTTCTTCTTTGAGAAGCTTCTCATATAAGAAACTTGGATTATATGTTTACTTGACTGCGAATTTACAAGGGGCTTTCTCTCAACAAAGCCCCTTCCGAGGGCACTCTATTTTTCTAAATTTCACCTTCTTACTTTTGTCAAGGGGTGGTTTTCTCAGGTTCTAATGTATTTTATAATTTTCTTAACAAGTTACTTGCCTTTGGCCAAACTAATCCATTTTATGAATTGTCATCGAAGGTGCTGAAGAAGGTTTTCTCTGTAAAAAATTGAAACATATCCTATGTATGTCCGCCATCACATCACACATTAAAAATTGATTTTACACCAATCTCAATTAAAGAAAAAATTATACTGCACACCTGGTAAATAAATATCATTCCGAAAAACCTTACAATTTTTCCAACCCTGCTGTAAATGATTTTATTTGAAGGCTTTAATTAGTCCATTTTCTTCCCTTATTTGGTTTTGTAAAAGTAATAATAGGGTCCTAGAACTACTGAAAAATTAATAATTAAAGTAAAAAAGTATCTATTAGTGTATGGAAATATCATTTGTACATTCCAATTTACTGTCTTATGTATACATATTCCGATGGGTATTTCCAATTTAAATAAGTTATTTACATGCCTTTGGACAATCATATGGCCTAATAAAATTATTTCGAAATTAATCGCCAAGAGGTTAAATGATTCAATCATATACAATAAATTCATGTAATTTTAACTTGTTAATATATGGAAATCATTTATAATTCATTCAATTTGAATCTATGTTAAGGTGAACAAATTGTCCTTTTCGTTTTTTTATTTTATTTTTTTATTTTGAATCAAGTCCAATTTCATTCGTGCATTCAAGCCATAAAGAGGTTATTGACTTCATATTCTAAATTGGTTTTTAAACCAATATCATATAGGTATTTTTGTTAATAAAATATCTTCCGAGACAACTCTGCTGTGAGATGATTTTTTTCTCTAGATGTATTATCAGACAAATTCAGACTGAGACATGTCGTGTCCTAATTTTGATTTAAACTTTGAACCAGTTCATTGTGGAAGCTGGAAATTATGATTAATTGAATAGCAGTACGATCTTGGAATGTTGAGAGCATACGTTGAACAAAATTGAATCAGTCATTTCAAAAACCACCTAAAAGTCAAGATTTTTCCAAACATACTTTTTTGTCGCGAACAATTTCTTTAAGGTAAACTCATAATCTGAGTAAAAACCATGCACGTCAGTACAGTCCTTTCTCTTCAAACAGTACCCCGATGTCATCGTTCATTGCTTAAACGACTAAAGTCAGTCACTTAAGGTTGATTCCTAAAAAATTCTGACTGTGTGACATAGGTGGTTTTAGAAATGATTCAATTATATTAAAGTCTTTAGTAGAACCGTTTTGCCCTTCCCCTGAACTCTAGATAATACCATGATGTTTGTTCTGACGAGTTTTAATCAATAGTATATAAAAAAGGAGGGGTCTGCTGTTATATTAGAAAGGACATCCCTAGTAGGCGTTTAACTAATCTAGAATCCAATGAATTCGATGCCATATGGATCAAAATCACGTTAGGCCATTCAACTAAATTCTTCTGCATAATATATTTGCCCCCCAAAAACCCAAGATACAAACAATTTTTTGACTACCTCCTTGAGTGCCATTGCAATATCCTGAAAGAATTTCCATCTTCTGAAATATCTTTCCTAGGTGACTTTAACGTCCACAACAAAAATTGGCTAAAATTTTCTAGCCATAATTCCCCCGCAGGCTCCGACGCTGAAATCTTCGCTACGGCGTGTGGCCTCACACAAATTATTAACGGCCCCACAAGAATCCCAGACAAAGCCAATGAAAAATCCAATCTTCTCGATCTTTTCATCACTTCACACCCTTCGTCCTATGAAGCAAAAATTTCGGCCCCTTTAGGTAAATCTGACCACAATCTGATAAAAATTAAAACCTCCGCCAATTTACCAAAACCCCCGTCACCCCACTCCAACCCCAGAAAAATATGGCTAGTCGATAACGATAACATTAATTGGAATGACATGCGTAACTTTTTTGCCGCTTACCAGTGGAATGAACTCTGCATCAGAGATAAAAACGCTTCAGAATTCGCAGACGCCCTTAACGAGGCAATTCAAATAGGCTTAGAAACCTATATCCCCTCAAAATTGATTAAAGGGAACAAGGATTCTAAGCCTTGGTTTGGTAGACAATGCGCAGATTCCGTCCGTGAAAAAAACAAATCTTTTCAGAAATGGCAACTTTCACAGCTAGAATGTGACCGAGTTGCATTTACCAAGTCGCGAAGCTCATGCAAAAAAATCATCTCTGAGGCAAAGAAATCATTCGACCAGAGGATAGCTGACCGTCTCGCATCTTGCCCCAATGGAAAACGGGCCTTTTTCTCGTTACACAAGGCAATAAATAGAAATTTCGCGTCCCCCTCACTTCCGCCCCTCTTTCACCCAAATGGTTCAGTAGCCACGACCCCCGCTGAAAAAGCCGAATCACTAGCATCCTATTTCGCAACTAACTCCACTTTAGATGACAAAGGGCTTAACCCGCCCACTTATACCCCCCAAACCAACCTCATGGGCAAAATAATTTTCAGGCCCCAAATAATCATAAAAGCCATTAATAAATTAAATTCCAAATCCGCCGCAGGCCCCGATAACATCCCACCAATTCTCATTAAAAAATGCGCCCCTGAACTTGCCCCTATCTTATCCAAGCTATTCCAACTCTCTTACGAGTCGGGCATATTCCCCAAAAGCTGGAAAATAGCCAGAGTAACACCTATTCCTAAAAAAGGAGACACATCACAAATCTCTAATTACAGGCCTATCTCGATCACCTCTGTTCTTTCCAAATTAATGGAATTAGTCATAAACCAACACGTCCTTCATCACTTAGAAAACAATAAATTAATTCACGATAGGCAATATGGATTCAGACAAAATCGTTCCACAGGCGACATCTTAACCTATGTCACCCACACCTTGAACAATACTCTAGAGGCCGGAAAAGAAACCCTCGCTGTAGCCCTTGATATCTCCAAAGCTTTTGACCAGGTTTGGCACAAAAATCTTCTTGCCAAACTACCAGCCTTTGGATTCACACCAACACTTCGCAAATGGATTGAAAGCTTTCTGACAAACCGAAGTATAAAAGTTGTGGTGGATGGAACATCTTCTGAATCGTTCTCCACAAACTCTGGTGTTCCCCAAGGCTCTGTAATCTCCTCCACACTCTTCCTTATTTATATAAACGACCTTATTGATCAAACGGCAAACCCCACTCATTGTTACGCCGACGATAGCACTCTACACGGCAAACCCTCTCTCCCGAATAATCGAATCAATATTGCCTCCTCAATTACTCTCGACCTAGACAAACTGAATAAATGGGGCTCTCAAAATTTAGTTAACTTCAATTCAAACAAGACTCAATGTTGTCTAATTTCTAGGCGCGAAAATAGAGATTTCCTTGATATTCACTTCGATTCGAATACCCTGAAAATGTGTGACAGCCTATCCATGTTGGGCGTCTCTGTCGCATCTGACCTGTCTTGGAATGAACACATCTCCTCTGTGGCGAAATCTGCAGCAAGGAAGATTGGCTTCTTATTCAGGTCCAAGCGATTTTACAAACCCCCACAACTTCTCACCATCTACAAGGCCCAAATCCGCCCCTGTCTCGAATACGGCTCTCATCTGTGGAGAGGAGCCTCAAAATATTCTCTTGCTACCCTTGATGCAATTCAGAAACGAGCCGTCAGGCTAATTGACGATTCTACCCTCACCGACTCCCTCGACTCGCTGGCTCATCGAAGAGATGTCTCCGCCCTTTCCCTTTTCTATAGATACTATCACGGCAGGTGCTCTGATGAGATAAAATCAATAATTCCCCCCAAAGCATGCTTTGCACGCAGCACACGTTTTGCCGACTCCCAACACTCTTTCGCGGTCAAATTAGAAAAGTGCCGGACCACTTCATTCGCGAATTCATATATCCCCATGACTTCAAGGAACTGGAACTCTCTCCCAGCCTCTATCTTTCCCAGCACCTATGATCTTCAAACCTTCAAAACCAGGGTGCATAGACACCTACGTCTACACCCTCTCACTTAATCAACTTTCCTTCTCTTCGGTAATGCAAGGGTCTTTCGAGATCCATAGGGGCTACATCTTTACTGGTGCACCCCTTCTTGCATTCGATTGCATTAAAAAAAAAAAAAAAAAAAAAATAGTCCCCTTGAAAGCCTTATTTTTAAGAAACATGCTATTTTCGAAAGCTCAACACCCCTTCACTGTTAAATTAAATAGGAATCGAAACAACGCCAAATTGTTTTTGTCAATAACTCAACTCACAGAATTATTATTTTTTTTCAAGTGTGAACTGTAATTTGGTATGAAAACTAAAATTTTTTTTAATGTACTCTTTATTTTAATGTGGGGGAGTCGGGTAGCTCAGTCAGCTAACGCACTGGCTTCGCTTCGGCATCGATCAATTATGACGATGTTGAGGTGGAGGTCCGGGGTTCGATCCTAGCTGGCAAATAAAAATTTCTACCCGCTGAAAACTCGGCTCCCTCACTAAGCCTGCTAACACTCTACTTATGTGCTGTCTAAATGGGCTTTTTTTATATATAACTACATTTCTACTGGCCAAAATGATCTATACGGATCGAGGCCAACGGGGGGGGGGGGGGGGGGGGGGAGGAAAAAATGGGCTTTGTTCCCGGTGATATTAAATAAATAATAAAAAAAAATATTTTAATGTGTACGACATTTTGCATTTGTAAATTTTAAGATGCGTGAATGCCACCTGCCCACACTTCATTAATGATTTGCAATCTGAGTCATACCTATAGTTTTCCTCAACCTGAAATTGCTTTAATTGATTGATGAATTCTAAAGGAAAATATTAATTACGAGTATTTATTTCTCTAAGGAAATCACTGTAAGGAGCTAAAACGTTGTATAAATTACGAAAATATTTTTCTTCGTCTTGAGATGGATGAATTGGAGAATTTCTTTTTTTTTGGCTTTTCGGCCCTTCTAGTCATCAGCCAATTTACGATACTGTTACTAAATTATATCTTCTATGTAGTGATCAGATTTTTTTTAGAATTGGAGAATTTTTATGAGTCTAACCATCTATAGTGAAATTAGAAAATTGGATGGTTTTCTTGACTACTAACTCTGAAGTCGTTTTCAATTAATAATAGAAATAGATTTAGTCAATTCAGTACTGAGTTATAGAAATTACACCACTTAACAGTTCCATAAGAGTGAGTTGACTCGATCTATATAGTATACCACATGAAGACGGCTTTAAAATAAATAATTTCATCATGAATTTTTTCCGCCAAAAAAATCTCCTAGTTGTCTATCGGTTTCTTCCTTAATTGAGTGTGATTCATCTGCTAAAGATGCTGCATTTATCTTGTTAAAGAGAACTGATAAAGCACCTCTCCCATTTCGCAGAATCAACAAACCCAAACGCGTCTTTGGTTAAACATTCCATCGTTTTCCTTCATTCTATTTGGCAAACGTTTGTTTTGTGAATAAGCAATGTTCGTACATGCTAATAACTAAAATCAACACTAAGTTCAGATTTTTCATATTGAACAAATATCATTTGTTAGCAATAATTTAAAAATAGTGGAAAAGTCAAGAAAAGAGATTAAAGATGTCATGGCAGTGATGCCAGGTGAACAGCCAATTAACCATCAATCACTCCAGCAAGCGAATTCTTCAAATTTACAATGAAAATTTTAATTTTCCCATATTAGTATTTATCCAACTCGAATTAAAGACTTTCGACCTACGGTATAATCAGTTATTCTATAGTAATTTATTGTGTTAGGAAGATAATTTTTTTTTATATTTTTATTTCAATATTAATTTGTTACGGGATTTTGCATCTAATCGAATTCGATTCTTGGGTTCATAGGTAAGAATTGATAAATATTTTTTAAAATTGAAGATGAAGATGAAGCCAAAAAATAAATTGTATACATATTATATGTTTATATATAGATATGCACTTTTTTATTTCCTATCATTGCTCATTGTGTTTAAAAATGTCATTTTCAATCATAATCGTTCTTAAGAAGTTGGTTCTGGTGCCAAATGAGGACAGCTGATTAGATTTTTGAGTTCTCTAACTTTAGAACTTGAAGTTCAAAATGCAGAAATCATTTTTTTTTCAAAATAATTAAAATAAAAAATAAATTTCTAACAGTTTATTAATATATATTTAAGTTCATTATCAAAACGACTGGAGAGAGAAATCTACCTTGAATAAGTCTAAACTGATTTCCCAATTTATTTTTACTTTAAAATTTTTTATGGATACTATGGACCTATTCTACCCTCGGTCCATAGTGGTCTCACTGTGCAATCCTTTTATACAGGATATGGTCAAGTATTGTAATCGTGCATGAAAAAAGTGTTTTTTTGCTTCTTTTTTCGAAATATATCAAAAACGGCTGAAACTATTTTGATTAAAATAATTGAAAGAAATCATGCCATTTCGGTCTACAAAAAAGCCCTAATAAGTGAACATCGAAAAATTATATTTTTCGAGATAATAATTGTTTTGCCAAAATGTCTGTTAGTCTGTCTGTTAGTACGTTACCAAATTTTTGTGGACGAGCTAGCTCAAAAACTACTGTTAATATCAAAACCAAATTTGATATGTAGTTTTGGTGCATTGAGATTAAGAGGTGATTAGATTTTGGTGCATATCGACTTAAAATTAAGAGGGGGAGGAGGGGGTTAAAAATTAAAATTATAATATTTTCAAACTAAAAAAATAAGAAAAATGAAATATAATATAAAATGAACCTATAATAACGAAAACATGTTTTTTCTGGCGCCAAAATTAAGGGGGGGGTCAAAAAATGAAAATCTAGGCTCCTTGGACTAAACAAAATCAAATTTTGTATACTTAATCAGTGTGCTACCACAAGACTAAAAATGTAAAAACTAATCACCCAAAATGGAGGGGGGGGGAGGAATGAAAACTTTTGCCCTTGTACCTTGTACTAAACTCAATCAGAAATGTATAATAAAGTCAAGTGGATGGCCACATCAGAACGTGTCGATTTAGTTGGAATATTTTATATTTTACTAAAACATTGAACAGCAGATATATAATTTTCAAATGTTTAGAAGTCTTAATAATAAGGAATTGATTTCCAGGTTTAGGGCTAAATATTCATTCTAATATTTACCTGTAGCTTTAGAAAATGTATCTTTAATTTATTTTGCTATAGAAGTTTTTCCCTCTTTTCTATATAATTAAAACTTTATAATAACTCGGTGGTAAACGGAAGCGATCTATCTAGAAATGGATCAGAGCGGATGCGCTAAGAAAGTCAGCCATCCTTGAAGTTATCAACGTTATCAACAGGTGAAAGAAGCGAGAAAAAGAAAACTAAAGGGGATGGACTTGAGGAGAAAGAAATAACAGAGAGAAAATGAAGAGGACAGGAAATCAAAAGCGTGTTAAAGGAAAATAAAAAAACGAATCACCACTGACGGGAAAATTGAAAAAAATCATCAAGTGGGCTTCGGGATTTGAACAGTCACGAAAATGATCGAGATAAAGCCAAAGAAAGAAATAACAACAAATAATTGAAATAAGTAGGGACTTTCGGTCGAGGAAAAAATAACGACCGAGAAATTCGAGTTCTAAATTAAAAAGTTAAATCAAATAGAAATCTTAAAATAGTTTTATCCCCTTTTTAGTTCTATAAAATAAATTAAAATCAATAGATTTATATGAATTGCCTTGATTAGAAAAAAGATCATGTATTGATTATTTTTAGTAGAATGGGAAAAGTTTAATAATGTCTGAATTAAATTGAATTATTTCTCATTAAATAAATTAAATTAGCTCAAATTATTCTCAAGCTATTCATTTTGTTTTTGTAGCCAGTTAAGGGCATATTATGGGCATATTCCGCCCAGAAACAATAGATCACCCAAACCAAATTCTGGAGAAATATTATAGACATATTCCAGCTGATCAACAGAAAAAATGCCAAATTTCTGGCAATTTTCTGTTCAATTTTTCAAAATATATAAATATGATGAAATATTTATTATTTAAAACTAATTACATTAAATAAAAGATTCACGGGTTTTTGGACAATTTTTTATTAATAATGTTAAATATCAATTTTCATAAGACTTTTCGTTCTTTTCAGGACCTTTTCAAGTACTGAAAACAAAGGACAAAAGAACAATTAGATCACAGAAAACAAATGAATGCATAATATTTCAAATTACAATAATTTATTATTGAATGTAATGTAAGGCAGTCCAGGGGTAGTGAGGAAAGAAAAAATTAACCCATATCAAATAAGGTGTAATTTATTGGAATCCTTTCTCCTTTCCTTTCAAACCGACGTTTCGGAGGATTCTTCCCTCCTTTTTCAGGGTTTCAAGGGGTCAATAATTTATTATTATATATGCCACCCATCTCAATTTGCACTTTGTTTTCAGTATTTGAAAAAGTTCTGAAAAGGACGAAAGGTTTTATGAAAATTGTTATTTAACATTGACAAAAAATTGTCCATAAACCCGTGAATCTTTTATTTATTATTAAAATGGACATGAACCAACTAAATTTAAAAACTAATTACATTTTTTATTTCCATATTCATAAATATTTCTTATTTCAGTGATTAAAACTTCTTGACCTGCTCAATGATTTGAAAAAAAAATTCGGAGATTATTAGGCTAAGAAATTTTTGCATATTTGGATATGAAAATTGAACATTATTTGATTAACATTAACAATATCGTTAGAATTAGTATTATTCATATGCGGTCAGAGACAATTTTCTTTTTCTTAAAATGTGTCCCGAAGAACCCAAAAAGTGGACATCCCTGATCTAATAGAGCTAGAAAGAAGAAAAAACATGTTACAAGATTCATTTAATTAGACAAAAGCTGAAAAATCCAAAGAAATGTGATCTTGAAAAACATGGACTGATTTTATCACTGAATGGAGTCATAAAAGTTATAATCTTGAGTTCACTTATTTTGCTTTTTTAAAAAGGATGATATTCTCAAAATTTTATTTCCAGTAACCCAACTCAGCCGGTCTTTTTGTGCGGTATTAAAATTCTTGTATAATCAATTAAAAGAATCCATAAATAATTGTAATAAATGTAAAGTTTAATTATTTTTCCAATGAAGATGTAAATCTAATCAAATCTATTCTCAGAGAAATTGCTAATAAAAAGCAAAATTCTTTAAATAATTTAAATTAAACTAGAACAAACACCAAAAAGTTTCACCCTACTCTACAATATTTACAAAATTGATCAGATTTTAAAAAATAAACAAAAAATAAACCGTTCACAATTGATTAAGTTCGTGACCAACTGTTCAGTTTAGTTTTTTGCTTAAAATTTGTCTTTTCCTAAAAATATTGATTTATATTGTTATTAAAAGCGGAAATCAAACAACTTTTGAGTGGAGTTTCCAGTTATATAATTTGAGATGGAAACTTGAATGAATCCCTTCTCTTTCAGAGATTCAGTGAACTCGGGTAAAGGCTCATTTATATCAAATAATAATAATAATAATAATAAAATACACAATAAACAATTGAATTCTGAATATTTTTAAAGCTTCAATTAAATAACATTGTGTTTTAAAAATTTTTGTTTATAAGTCAAATAATTCACAAGTAACGTAGTATATAGAAAATCATAATTGTATTGGCCATTAGTAGATGACGTCATGAGAGCTAATTCTAAATTAATTTATTAGAAAATTTAATAAAGATTAAATATTTAATTAACAGGAATAGCAGGGAATTGGACAAAAATTAAAAACAGAGTCCCTAATGAATGGGCCAGACGTTTCGTCGATTAATTTTCCACCTCCTCAGTGGCTCATTCTATCACTCTCCGTCAAAAGACAACTCCACTACGCGACGAAACATCCTTTAATCTTTTTTATTATTTTAACTACAATACATTGTTGGCTTAGGCCTCAATTGCTCAACAATCTTGAACTTTTGTACACTTGAACAATTAAAAACTTTAAATCAAAATTCTCACAAAAAATATGTTGTTTTACTTTTAAACAGAAGTAAAAACAACATATTTTTTGTGAGAATTTTGATTTAAAGTTTTTAATTGTTCAAGTGTACAAAAGTTCAAGATTGTTGAGCAATTGAGGCCTAAGCCAACAATGTATTGTAGTTAAAATAATAAAAAAGATTAAAGGATGTTTCGTCGCGTAGTGGAATTGTCTTTTGACAAAGAGTGATAGAATGAGCCACTGAGGAAGTCGAAATTAATCGAAGAAACGTCTGGCCCATTCAATAAAAACTCTGTTTTTAATTTTTGTCCAATTCCCTGCTATTCCTGTTAATTGATGCTTATTATGGATACGAGTGATTTACCATTCAATATTTATTTAAGCTATTTGTGTAGTAGGTATTTAAATTATACCTACTATATATCTACCTAATTTTTGCTAAAAATATATTTATCTCAAATAATCACTCTTCCTGGTATTTATTATATTTTGTTCAAGGCATTAATTTTCTCATCTCCTTGTCTAATGTTGATTAATTTAATGAGATCAATTCGGAGCATTTAGACTAACAAAAATCGGACCATCAATATTAATATCAAAACTTAATTTAATTATTTTAACTTTAAAGGAAGATCGTATATTATAGTGTTTAAATTCATAGATCATATTATCAATTTGAATAAATTAAATGCAATTAAGAACCGATCCTTTGAATGATAAATTGATTAAAGCAGATGATCTCAACTCTGAAATGTACCAACTAAAAGACGTTAGTCGAACAAGAGAAATTGAAAATCAACTCCAATAAATATTGTTCAAAAATTTCTCAAAAACAACCCAATAAGTTTCATTTTTTTTAAATATGAGAAGAAATTAATTCACATAAAAATTATTTTCACCTAGACAGTATGAGTTTTTCAAATTTTTCCTTCATTCCAAACTCAACCATTATGCCAAATTTTAGAATCCTTGTATCATAAAGAGAAACAAAGAGGTTGTCCTCTGCTTGATGCATATAAACATACACATATATATATATATTCAGTGAGGCTTCCGCGGATAGGTTCTATGTCATTAGAGGTTTTCGGGTTTCTCCGCGTGGGTTTGAGAGTTTTACTCGACGTTTCGGTTCTCCTTTTGGAGCCATTTTCAAGAGAGGGTGGGTGGTCTACGTGGTCTTAACCTTGTAGTCCAAGGTTCGTTTTGGAGGGTGCTACTGAGTGAATTCTTCAGTCGGAAGTTTGGGTAGATTTGGATATTTAGGAAGTTTTGGGTGTTTTGTGGTTGAAGGTGTATTACTTACATTATGGTGGCTGACGTCTCGGCTGTTGCTATCTTGAGAATGTTGGGAACTATCGATACGTTCACAGTGAACGTATCGATAGTGCCCAGCAACAGCCGAGACGTCAGCCACCATAATGTAAGTAATACACCCTCAACCACAAAACACCCAAAACTTCCTAAATATCCAAATCTACCCAACCTTCCGACTGAAGAAATTCACTCAGAAGACACCCTCCAAAACGAACCTTGGACTACAAGGTTAAGACCACGTAGACCACCCACCCCCTCTCTTGAAAATGGCTCCAAAAGGAGAGCCGAAACGTCGAGTAAAACTCTCAAACCCACGCGGAGAAACCCGAAAAACCTCTAATGACATATATATATTATATATGTATGTATATATATTATTTATTTCTTTGAGACTATAGTTTCGAAGGCTTGGCCTTCATCACCAGTCTTTTTTAATTATAAATATTATTTTTCACGGGGTCAGTATCGCATGAATATTGAAAATTTTTTGTACTTTACTTAGCCAAGAGCCAGTTAGAATTAAAAAACAATTTTCAGAACACTTTCATTTTAAACATATGTATCCCTTTTATAACAAAGGAAAGACGAACAATGAAGGGGGGGGGAGGGTTTATTTGAAAAGTTTTTATTTCAATCCTTGTATCATTACATATTTAATAGACCCAAATTGATCGTACAATCTTCACCCCTTCATTTTAGGGGTTGAAATAGAGAAAGGCTGACTGACTTTTTTGAATTTTTCCATCATTTGTGTTTAAAATTCAAAAAGTATACTAAATTTCATGGTGCTAGAATGATCAGAAGTAACCGAAAGTAACCGAAAGTTTGTGTGCCAGTGTCAAAATTAACTATTTTAATATTTTCATATATTTATACTCTATTATTGAAATTTAGTTCGAATACATGTGTATAGTTTCAGCTCTCTATCTCAAATAGGTACTAAACTTCAAGGGGGTCACAAGTAGCTCGAAACTCTTCGTGTAAATAACCAATGCTCGAACTTGGCCTGCGCACTCTGTGTACTTTGATAAAAAATAAATACCTACATTTCGATACAGTAAACTCTCCATTATTATCCGTGTGCGGATTATCCGTGCATGAATTTATTAAAAAAAAAAATTATATGTATTTGTATAGGTATTTTTTAAATATTTGCTCACTTTCATGTTTGCGCATCCTATAAGTGTGTACGTGTTCGAATTTAGATGTTTGAAGCGGGGTGTCTGGAGTATAAATATTCGAGTATTACGACATAATAGCTCTTAAAAAAATTCGAACTGATATTAAAAAATCATTAAAAGATTTCTGCAAACAAACCAAAATCACAGATTTTCTTAATATTAATCAGCATTAAAAATGTTAAAATGATTGTCTGCTTTAGAAAATTATAATATGTTGTAAGTAGGTTATAATGAAAGGCAGTGCATAAATTATTTACTTTTATTCAATTTCCGACGGTTCGAGACTTTTCTCTCTCAAGGGTATTGAATAGTTATTGATGGGTGAGTATAACTCGGTTCCTATTTGTCTATCCTTTCAGTGATAGCAACAGTATTAAAATATTTTCCAACATTATACCATAAGTGTTAAGATAACCAAGTACACTTATGGTTTAATGTTGGAAAATATTGTAATAGTTGTTGCTATCACTGAAAGGATAGACAAATAGGAACCGAGTTATACTCAATTCAATACCCTTAAGAAGGAGAGAAAAAAGTCTCGGAAATGTCGGAAATTGAATAAAAGTAAATAATTTGTGGACTGCCTTTCATTATAACCTACTTATTTTGCTTTCCAGTCAGTCTTTCTAAGAAAATAAATAAAATTAAATAATATGTTGTTGTTATTTTAGAAATAAATCATTATAGTTCTGATTATCGGTGTTTTTCGATTATCTTTGCCGCCTCTCCCCACCATTAGCCAGGATAATAGGGTTTTTACTGTATAAGTTTTTGTGGATTTGTATTTATAGTGTCAGCTAGATGAGATCAGAGCAACCCCTTTGAGTACATCTCTAATAACTCTTTAAGCCCCATCTTTTTAATGATGAAACAGATGATTTCAATTACGAAATGTATCAAATACAAGTCGTCAGTTGAAGGGAATAAATAAATATATCCAAAAAGAGTGTAATAAAGTTTTTTTTTTCTAAACTAAAATGGAAATTGAATTTTTTTTCACCAATTGAAGAAAACATTTCAAAAGCTAAAAGCTTTTTTTTATTCTATTTTTTTTTCTCAAAAAAATATATATGAGAAAGAAAGAAAATGCAGTACGATTTGAGACAATTTTTTTGATGTTCAGAGTGTACCAAGGGATAGCAAGTGGATTGGGTGGGATGGGGGGAGGGGGGCAGGGGGGACATAAATCTCTACGACTCTGTTTCGCTCTCTCTTTCTATTCGAGTCGGTTTTCCAGGTGAATCCCGAATCGATCGAGCACAAATGCCAAGAAGCCGCCGCTTCATTGCTATTCACTTAGTAAATTTTTTACATATATATATTTTTTACATTCACTTATAATATAATAGTACCTGGAGCCACCGAGCGATGCACGGTAACCCCTCCCGAAACCACACACCCCGCCCCCACCACTGCACCCCCACTCCGACCCACCCCACCACAACCGTGCTTCCCACCCCGGATCCCCCACAACTGCATCCCACGTCCTCAATTTCACATAGTGAGTCGTTTTCATAAGATCATATAGGTTGCATATGGGAAATTTCGTACAAATCGATCAAAGGGTTTAGGATTTATGTAATGAGTTGAATTTTTTTGAACCCACGCCCCAATTTTTGCCCATGATAAAAATAACTCTTTCTATTTATTATAGATTCATTTTACAGTAAATTTTATTTTTCTTGTTTTTTTTTTAGTTTAAAAATTTTATAATTTAAATTTTTAAATGCGTATTCTAAAATAAAGTTGGGCCCGGCGGTGTCCAAGTTTGCTAGGATTTGACAACCTATCGACCCCTGAACTAAACCTATGAAAATAAAAAGTACCATACTACTAAATGAAATGCCAAAAAAATCAAAGATATCAAAATTGTTCTTATTTGTGATTGATACGAAGCGAATTTGACAGAAATCGTAGCGACACTAAAAAAAGGACTATGTTTTTCTTTTTAAACGGAACCCGAAAAAAGAGAATGAATTAATTTATATTTGATTGTTTTATTGTAATTATGTTTTATTATTAAGAGGCCGTCCATAAATTACGTCACACAGTAAGGGAGGAGGGGGCATCTCAGATTTGTGACAAAATTTGACAAGGGGGCTCGGGGATCTTAAAAATTGTGATGTCACAAAATTTTTTTAAAAATTTTCAATTTTCAGGTTATTATTATTCCTACCTGAAAATGTTGGTAAAATAAATCTAGACAAAAAATTTCTTCAATTATTTAATTATAGGGTATAAAAGTGATAGTGTGACGTCTCAATACAGGGGGGCTCAATGAAAATGTGACAGAATGTGACAGAGGGGGAGGGGGTCTAAAAATCTTAAAAATCGTGTGATATAATTTATGGACGGCCCTTAATGAAGATTAAAGAATTAATAATAATAATAAATAATTAAAGAATGTTTATATAGATTTATTTTTATTGAGAATTTAATCTATACGCGAATTTTGTCTAATCAATAAAAGTTTAAGCTGAAACAAAATGATAAAAATAATCAAGTTGGCTGTCAAGGCTTTAAATCTACCATAAGTTCATTTTGGCAACTCTCCAAAATAAGTTGCATAACTTATTGCAAATAAATAATCAATTGCATGAGGAATGCCTAACTCTAACGCATCTCTATTTTGATTAATTCGTTTTTCTTACCATGAAGTTTTTTTTTTATTTTCAAGAACACAATATATTTATTATCCAAAATAAAAAATAGATACCGGTATTATCTTACCTGCAAATTAAGTTTAAGTACTAAGTGGATAGCAAAAAACTTTGTATATCTAATAATAAGTAATTACAGTGGAGATATAGATAATTACCAGTCGAAGGCAAAGACAAGCCTCGGAGGTGTTACGTACGATTCCCTCGACGCTGGTTTTGGAATAAATTGTTTGTCAACCGTTTGACATTGGATCGACAAAAAAAAAATATTTTCTCCCTTATCCAATTTAGATATTTTCCGTATTTAATCCCTGCTAAATATGGGATGTGGCCATCGCATGACTTTACCATATATCTTCCCCTCCCCCCTTATGTTATTTTAGGAATTTATTTTTTTCATTAATAGTCCCCTAAGGGCCTAAGGGTAACTGAGCAAAAATTGGGCTAAATCGGAGAGTGTTTAGGTTTTTAAAAACCCTCCCCTCCCAATTTTTAGTTCAATTTCAATCAAAAATTTAATCCATTCTTAAGGGAGTTCGGGACAGCTTATCTATCTGGATGATCTTCGGAAAAAATCTTTTGTATTTCTGCAGAATGGCAACTTCTGCCTGCTAAATTTTTTACTAAAAAAATTGTTCATAATGAGGTTAATTTCAAATGCAAATCTTTATTTTGATAATATTAATAAAAAGAATATTGAGATAAATTTTTTCTCATTATAAAAACATTTATTTAATACAAAAACGATTTCAAGAAATAGAGTTGGAATTCTACACTAGTGCTTTTGTTATATTCTGTTGGCTGCAAATAACTTTTTATTTTATACATTTATGAATAACTAATTAGCTAGACTGTCAAATCTATTGAAAAATGTATCATTCGATTCATAAAAGTTGAATTATTGATCTGGATAAATTTGTTGAAAATTGTATAATTTTTATAGAAGTTATAGCTCTTTTAAAAGCTCCGTCCATTTACTTCCATGTTAAAAGGACAATTTTCAATAATTTATTTCTCGGTAATGGGACAGACGATCAACTTCAAATTTCGGGAATAAATATTTAATATATCAATGATTCGATGGTAAAAATTTGAAATTTTTCTTATTAAAATGATAAACAGTCCCGAACCCCCTTAAATTCATGTTAACAATTTTCCACAAATATGTTAACCACTGTTGAAGTTATATTTAAAAAAAAACACCAACTCTTTTAAAAATCGAAAAACTCGTTCGATTTAAACAAAAAAATATTCTTCTTGAACTTTATTTGCTGGCTGAAGATGATTTACTGATTGTCCCAAAATATTTAAATATAAGTTCCAATTATTTTCTGGAAGTTTCATGTTTCTGGTTGAGAAAAAATTCATGAAAAGTTTACCGAATTTTGAATAAAGTTTTTAATTTCTTTAAATATTAATTTTAAACCACTATTAAAATAAATAATATTAAATTATTATGATTATAAATATTATATTATTATTAATAAATTTAAACATTTATTTGGAAGGTGGATTAAGAAAAAAGGTGGCGCCAGCTGTTCGTTGTATGGTAACTTGAAATTTAATTAACTGGATATGTATATTGACGAAATTCGATTAAAGAAGGAAAAACGAAAGAGACGGGAAGAGAAATTGGTGTGGACGAAAGAAAGAAAGAAAGAGTACTAAAAGAGAAACCCCTAAGAATTATAGAACAATTTCCATCCGTATCGCCGTCCGCTTTTAAGACACGCATACCATACAAATGGAAATTGGCCGGCCGGTTGACGGGCGCGCCTGTTGCCAGTTGCTACGCAACCCGCCAAGATTCGCCGTTGAAATGGACGCGCACTTTCAAGGCGTTATAAATATTCATTTCGCAATTTAACACACTCGAGAGCTGGGAAAAGTAAACAAGCCTGCTTGTTCGAAAATATGAATTCAAAAGGGGAAAAAACTAATCAACACACCTCTACTCAATATAAATGTAAATTACTTGGATAATTAAAAAAAAGACATTTGTTAATTAAATTCAACTTATACTGAGCACAGATAGAATGTCATTAATCTGACATATAGTAGTAACATAATAAATAGTACCTGGCCACCGAGCGATGCTCGGTAACTTTTTGTTTCAGTTAATAGCTATATATTAATCCCCGAACCCCCCCCCCACTCGCCCCCGGAGCCCCACAACTTCAGCCCACCTCCTGCATCCTCCCACCCTACATCCACTCCCATCTAAACCATCCCACTCTACTCCACCCTCCACCTACACCCCCACCCCCGAAACCCCGTACCACCCCTCGGACCCCCACCACTGCAAACCACCTCCTGCACCCCCACATCTACCCCACCCACCCCGTTTTTGCATTTCTAGCCTTCAGTGGCCCATAGATTATAGGTATATAAATAAATAAGGTATCATTCTTTTTTTTAATTAAATAACAATTTTTGAGTTCATCAATTAAATTGTCAAATTAATATTTGTGGGATTTAAATCTCGATTTTTAATCAATTAAATTGCCCAACTTTTAATATATAATAATAATTATAATGATCTTATTGTGGGATATAAAATTAAAAAACCAATTATTTATTAAAAGCAAATTGAATAAAAATGTAATTACACATTTTTATCTAGATTACCACCTGTAAATAATTATTTCAATTAACAAAAAACCCATCAAAAATAACTTAGCCGAAGATGAGAACGTGACAAATCGAATGTCCAACACAAAACCCTCCTAACCCGTGAATTTCATCCAAATCGTTAGACCCGTTTTCGAAAACCCGACCGGATATATATACAATTTTTGCTCGTTTAATATAATAAGATAATATTAATCAGAATATCCTTGAATGCCTCTATAAATGAAACCTTGTCCACTGGACTTTTACTTATCCTGAAAATATTTCAAACATGTATTATATATTCTATGTATATTTATTCTATTTTTTCTTTTTCTTTTGATTGGTCTTGCTAATTGAGCATTACTTATAGTCAATGAATATATTATTAGATGATTTAATTTAATCACATAGGTGAAAGTATTTTTATAATATCTTAATTAAATCAAATGTTTTAATTCCAAAATGCTTATAAAAAGTTCCGGTTCCGCGCCTCTAAGTAATTGCATGTTTGTAAGAAAATCATACATTGGATTAATAAAGTTACGAATTTTAACTCTATTATTGGGGCAGGAAAAGAAAGACATGGTTTATGTCCCCATACGATGTGAATTGGGATCGGATTCAAAACTGGGAAATTTCCTAAGGCCTTTTTTGGGAAGATATGGGTTATAAAATTACCTAGCTTCAGCCTAATTAATTGAGCGGTTAGCATTTTATCAATTCACTTTTTATACCAGGGCTTAGGAGTCAATTTCAAATGATTATTTTTATGATTAAAAAGTATAAATTGTAATTATTATTCCGGGAGTTTTCACCTGTTGGGCAGACAAAGCTATTTAGCTTGCTAAAACAATTTCGTGTTTAGAAATTTTCTCAAATGTCTCAAACGAATAAAAAAATAATTTTCAAATTTAAGCAAAAAGTCGTAGAAAGTTCGTTCTAGCGCCAAAATGCTTGTATTGTCTATTCCAATAGATCCTGATTCAAAAATTAAATAAATGTCATTTTTTTAATGGTTTTATTGAAATTTTAAGGGAATGTCCTAATATAGGCATAGGTAAATAAACGATAATTAATGTTATTATTTATTACTGGACCTTCGTTCAATTTTTGCATATCGTAATTGTTTTTATCTAGTTTATCTTGTAAAGTTTCATTACGTGTGGTAGAATGAAGAAGAAAGTGTCTTGAAAATTAATTAATTTTGAATCTTAATAAAACAAGCTATATGAATCAAAACAAAAGAAGTATAAGTTAATAAACAAACAATAAGTTTGAATTAAGATAATCGTAAAAAATTACGAAAATTACGACAGGGGGGACATTTATTCAAGGTAATATTTAATTCATAAGGTAGGGAAATTCAATGCAAATCCATCCCATGCCTTCTACTGCCAACCGCTTCGGTTGTTCGCCTTTAGTGGAGATGAGCCACAATCTCCTAGGCCGCTTGTTGAATGTACCATAGTGTGAGTGTGTATAGGTTGCTCGCCTTCGATGATAAAAGGACATGTTGTTGTCCGTCGATGGGTTAGAATAAAGAGTATGAAAAATTGTTCTGTTTGGATGTTTCTCGATGCCTTATTATTAGAGGCCGGATTTTTATACAATAAAAAGTGCCACAATATGCCATAAAATATCCAGTTAAAAATGTAGAAATATGCTAGTTATATGCAAAATACGTGGAAATATGGAAATATATGCAGTAAATGATGCCAAAATAACTTTTTTATGCACTAAAAATTTAAAATTGAAGACAAAATTACTATATATTTGAAGGAGTGCTATGAGAGGAATAAAATGATAAATTAAGCTATAGACACCAAGTGTCAAATATCTACTTTTATTGGGTAAATATTGCACAAAATTCTCGTTACATTTAATATAATATTATTAAAATCTTTAAACTCAAAGGAATAATAAGTACATTTGAATAAAATAAACATAATAAATATAATTATGTTTCAAAAATGTGGACGAAAAAATACGGAGATGGGTAGTTTAAAAGACACCATTGTATTGTATTGTCTTTTATTTTTTACCATATATTAACAGGCTTTTTCAAATAAAATAAACTATTATAATAAAATAATCCAAATATTTGACCGGCTATAATAATCTGATCCCTACACTAATATTCACACACTTCAACACACCGTTAAAAAAAATAAATAAAGAAATAATTAACAAATGATCTCACAAATATTTAAAATTTGATTGTGATTGTGAATAATTTATGTTTACAAGTGTCCTGTTTTCTTTTTTCTTTTTTTTTCATTTTTTCTCTGAAAAGTTACGTTTAAAACATATGTATTTAGCACGAAATGTGCAATATTTAACAAAAAAATCATTCAAATGTGGAATTTTATGCAATATTACTCAAATATGCAAAAATATGCAGCATAAAATTTAACCCACAGTATCCGAGATACATGATTCGTATAGATAACTAGCTGCAAGGCCCGCCTTTGGCGGCCCCTTGACAGCCAGGGGGCACGCCGCCTGGACCCCGAGCTCTGGAACAAAGTTGTCAGAAATCACATCCCCTACAACTTTGTTTATCGTAAAATTTGCAGTAGGGTTAATAGTTTAGGAGTTATTTGATAATTTTCATTCGTGCGCCCCCCAAACCCCCTTCTGGGGTCAAAATATCAAAACGTTATATAGCTAAAAGCGTAAGTTAAAAGACATCAGATGTAAATATGAAATTTCATAATAATCCCTTCAGCCGTTTTTACGTGAATCGTGAGCAACTTTTCGGAAACCACTGAAACAGACAGACAGAGAGACAGGAATTTTGTTGAGGGTGTTTTCGTTCATAACTTTGCTTGAAACGTGTGCAACCAAAATTTGGCGTGATTTGGAGCAATGTACAGACAAAACCTTAATTTTATATATACTCTATATAGATTAATCTCCTGGGTCGGATGTGTCAGCAAACAAAATATGCCATTGCATAGGAATCTGGTCTCTAATTATTATGAATTTTTTGAGCTGTCTTTAATTTTTTCACTGATAAATATTTCCTGACTTGAACTAAAGTCGATCCCGAGCTTCAGGATTGAAGTTGAACAAGCTAGTTGAGACTCTTAAGAACAGAATGAACAAATATAAGACTTGGAAAATAAGTCATTTCACTCTATCTCGTTTAATGTTTTTTAAATTATTTTTTATATTATTATTTTTTATGAAATAAAATCTAAAGTTCAAATCGATAAGAAATAAAAAATAAAATATCTAACGCCATTTCCAATTCAAGCTATTACGAAAATAATGTTCTTTTTATATTTTATGAGAAAAAACACATGTTTGTATTAAGGAATAAAAAAAAAGAACGATCTGAATTTAAATAATAAAAGAAAGTGATTGAGTTGTTGGAGAAAGGAGAGAAATGATGAAAGGAGAAAATGAGGGTGAGATTGGGGGTGGGGTTTCTTCCCTTTGCTGTCAAACGAGGGGTGAACCGAGATTACAATTAGGTGTACACATCTTTGGAATTATGTGAAATTATTTTGGAATTCATTAGATAATGCCCCTTCATCTATTGTCTTCTACTTGGAAATGAAAGTGGAAGTAGGTGTACACGATATTAGATCGCGGTTCACCCCTCGCTTTCAAATATGCAATTCTTAATTTTAGTGGGTTTTCAATTTTATGAGAAATAATATTCCAACTGAAAACAAAAGTAAAATTGAAAAGAAAATGACCTTTGAATGTTTTCTCTCTGATATTATCTTTTCCTTTAAATATTAATAAACAGAATAAAAGACTATAATATTTATAAGGAACGAGTTGTTAAGTTTGTTAAATAATTTAATATCTCCGGAGAGCAGAATTTTTTCCCCAGTCGATATTATTCAAAAAATGGTTGCTCAACCTATGGAGCATGCGGTCTGGATATGTGAATTTAAAAATACATTTTTATAAAAAATATAAAAATATAATACACCAATATAAACCCAAATATTGGTTCTTGGGAATTAGGAACAAAAAAGTTTCTCGCTTATAACACTTGTATCTCGCTTATATTCAAAGACGTTTCGAATGTTTTTTTTTAATCGGATGTTTTCTACATTTGATTCAATCGCGAATATAAATATTGAGCGAAAATAATATCTGAACATATATTTCTAACTTGAAATGATGATGTTAAATAAATTTGTAATTTTTCTCATTAATATATCAAAGAACAATTGATATTTCAACGAGAATTATTTTGACGGCGCTTATTTGAAAAAGATATATATCGCGAGACTACTGCGGATAATGCTATTGGAGTCTGCGGAGTCTTAAGTCTGGACCAAGAGAGAAAATGATGTGATCCATTTAGCTACAATCCAACGTCATTTCGCGTATATCCCGCATGACATTCGGATGGATCACCAAATGAATTTGAAATCTCAGATGTTATAGCTAAATGGATCACATCTTTTTCTCTCTTGGTCCAGACTTAAGACTCCACAGACTCCAATAGCGTTATCCGAAGTAGTCTCGCGATATATATCTTTTTCAAATAAGCGCGATCAAAATAATTCTCGTTGATATATCAATTATTCTTTGATATATTAATGAGAAAAATTATAAAAGACGTTTCGCATTCAATCGAGACTTTCTTAGGCTTTAAGCTCTAAAAAGTTTTATAAGCAGAGCCGCAACTAGAGGGGGGCGGGCATTGGGCTCATGCCCCGAGCGCCAAGCTGAGAGGGGCGCTAAAATGAGCCTTACACATTGTTAAGCTAGGACAAACGAACGCTCAGGAACTGTAATTTGTTTTCTGGGAGTGTTTAACTAACAATTTATAAATGAATCATTTGCATTCATTATGACGGCATGACTATAATAACAAACAATATATATAGTATTACTAATTAGGTGTGTCTATTTTTATTTTGAAATCTCGAAGTTAAAGTTTTATGGTTTACATTTTAAAGCAATAAAATAATTTTGATTGGTTAAGAGAAAAAGTAAAAATACAAACTGGCGGTGAATTTGGATACAGGGGAGGCGTCCAAATCTAGTCTTGCCCCAGGTGACACACGTCCTAGTTGCAGTCCTGCCTATTTTTATTTAGAAACGTGTTTGTTCGTAATTCCCAAGAACCAAAATATTATGAAACAGAACACAATAATTTATATAAATAAAGTTCTGAGAGATTTTTCGGGTTGGTTCACCCAAATAAAAAAATTAAGATGGATTATGATAGAGTAATCTCCTTGGGTAATAAAACAATTATTTTTTAGTACAATTTTTTATTCTAATATCTCTTAAACATTTTTTTCAACTAATGTTTACGAAATTTCTTCTTCTTCAGGGATCAAAAGGGTCAATAAACGTAACAATAATGCATTAGTATACTTCTTTCATTAATCTTTCATAACTTTGTTGAAGTAAATTACACTCCTGCTTTACTCTTATCCAAATTCCACAATTCTGCTAAAGATATTTAAAAGTCAACTATTTTAACATTGCTGAAGCCTTCGGCGGCAAATTTTCGGCGGATACTTATTTTCCACTTTTGAGGCTTTTTATGAATTTTTATTTAGACGGGAAACTTTCTTTCTTTCGGCTTTTTAAGACCATGGCTATTACTAATGCGTCTTCCGAAAAATCTTTTTCATATCTCAAAAGAATAAAAAATTATTTAAAATGTGCCAAAATCTTACCTCTTCTGACAAGAATAGGCAGGGACTGACTTTGGCCTAAGCTAAAGAGGAAATTGATTCGAACTATTTATATATATTCATGTATTAAATATAGTTTATGTTTTTACGTAGGGGCCCAAAAGAGTTTAAATCCTCCCCTGAGAATAGACGGCAAAATATTTCGACCTACTGGCGGCAAAATCGTAAATCCGCCACTGAGCAAGCTATCATACAAAGTATTTATTTTATTAAATTTATCAATGAGATTAGAAAAATTATCAGTGGTCGACCTAAACCAGGCTCAGGTGGGGTCATGACCCCATGACTTCCCTCACTGGATCCGCCCTTGCTTCAGTGGGAACGATTAATTTGCATACCTATATCAATTAATAATAATATGAAACTCGAGAGGATTCTTCTATTCCTTAAGAGGCTTTGATAACGATGCTAAGTTGTGAAATTAGTGTGCTGTTGAAGATGTCGGCTTTTAATAAAAAAGTGGATGTGTGTAGTAGAGGTGGTTGAAGATGGGGATTACCCTTGGGTGTCGCACGGGGCGGACGGCTTTTTTAAAGGCACCACTCGAGCCATCTTTACTGAATAGGAGCCAATCTTCCTGTCAGGCGTCGGACAACAGACTGAAACCCTGAACGACTTCTTTCTCCACTCCGATGACAAGTATCGATTGATTTCCACTCGGGAATTTAAATATGAATCGGAGATAATTAGTTTTATTTACCAATGACTTAACAACTTTATCTAGTTTTAATTAATAATGAGATTGATTTGCTTTTAAAATGAATTCTATTGATTTATGTGTTAGTTCGAATTAGGACCACAATAAAATGTAATTTATATTTAATTATCTATTACAATGTATCATTTAAAAATGGAGAACAAAGAAAAGGGCCCTCAAGGAACTTAAATAGAATATTAATGTTTGTGGGCCAATATGTACCAAAAATTATTCACCGCTTCATTCTGTTAAAGTATTGGTATGTTTTCAATTTAATTTCAATCGGTTGAACAGTGTGGAAAAAATCGTCGGTGCAAATAAAGTGTAACACACAACCCCACGGACTAAATCAAAAAATCGCACTTTTTGGCCTCTGGACGAGACCCCATGTAATTTTTGACAAAACTGTCACTTGCTAAAATTAAAACTGATTGAATACTACAATTTGTGATTTTGTTTGAGATCATGGGTTCCGTAGTCTTTACCTGAGGACTCTTTAAAGTCGCGCTTGGCGCGAGATCGATTCTATTGCTTTAACCATAAATTGGATAAAGTAAAAAGCAAAAAATATTAATAAAATGGATCTGAGGCAGCAAATCAGGAAAACTCCAATGTTTATACTAGGGATGTTACAGAGATGGGTTTACCGGAACCGGAGATTTTAAATTTGATTTATCGGAGTTGGAGCCGGAGTAGAAGAGATATGTATTTAACTACCTGTTAAGGTCAGGCCTTATGAAATAATTGAAATATAATTCAGTAATCATTCACTTTAATAAGCCAAAGATAAATAATAATAGACATACATAAGTATAAGTACACCCAACAATAAAAAATATGCTTAATTAAAAATTTTAAATAAATTTGAGTGATTCTAAAAGTAGCAAATTGTACTTAATAAACAAAAGCTTATCAGCTTTATTTATCTCCGTCCAGTCTTACTCTCAGTGGATCATATATTAGGCCAGCGCCACTAAAAAGTTGCTTACTTGCCACTGAGCCTGGTGGATACAATAAATATTGGCAAGCAATCGAGTACAATATTTGAAATTTTGTATTTACTCTCCACCTTAGTAAGGTATCGTCACTGATAGGAATACATTTTTCTTTGTTGTAATTATTAAGTAAGCTCTTCCATACAATAAATTTTTCTTTCGATCTTCGTTATAACCTCCGATTCAAAATTATCGAAGCCGGAGGTGTAAAATCAATCGGAAGTTCTGAACTTTCGTCGAAGCTTCTTAACATACCTAGTTTATACGATAAACTCTACCTTTTCTATTCTCTGCCTATTTAAAGCTTATGTAACAATTATCCTTTCATACATACTTGATGGATTCCATGCCATAAGCTCTCGAGCATTCCATCAAATACTGGACTCGCCTAGCTCTTACGCAGCTTTCATTCTTCCACGCCCAATGCGTTGCCTAAATACAGGCGCTCCAATGTCATAAATCAAGTTCAAATTCAGACAACATTTTGAGGATTTTAATTACTACAATTATTTATTTATATTTTAAAATTTAATATTTTTCTTAAACCCGCCAAAAATTGAATTAAAAATAGGAATCCATACATACATATTATGTACCTACATCCATACCCAGGACTAAATAAAAAAATCGCTCTTTTTGGGCTCTGGACGAGAAGCCAAGAAATTTTTAGTAAAACCTTTATGTGCCAAAATTCGTCCTGAATGAATACTAATATTTGTGACTTTGGATGAGACCATGGGTTCCGTAGTCTTTACCTGAAGATCCTTTAAAGTCGCGATTTGCGCGAGCCCGTTTACATAATTTACCCATCTTTCGCTATGGATACTTAAAGCAAAAAGGAAAAATCCACTCAATTAGTAGGAGTAGTATATTTATTCTAACATTAAATGTTGAACACAAAAGTTAAATTTTATATTCTCTTATAATAATATTTACTTTTCATTTTATGAATACTGCTATTTCAAATAATCCGTTATGCCCTTGAAAATGCCAACCGACTGGATTCTTGAAAATCCACTCATTAACTCTGGGAATATTTTTCATAGAGGGTTTTGTGAAAGTTGCTTTTGATTTAAGGTTGCTCCACAACTGCAACTGGTAGCACCGTTCGTCTTACAATAACATTATTGTGTTATGTTATCATTTCCTGGGAACGAGTGTACTTTCAACAAAAATTGATCGATACCATTCAAGTGTTTTCAGAAATTCATAACCCTCGTTTGCTTTGGCTGTTATTTCCGTTTCCATTTTGTTCTACTATGTAAAATTTAGAAAAATTAAAAAATTGTACAGTTTTTACATTGCTTTTCGATAGTGTTTGAAAGAGTATGACAAAGAAAAGGAAAACATTTGTTTGCGAGATTAATTTTCAAAATATCACTAGCATAGATGACAATGTTTTATATCCAAAAAGAGTTCAAAATTTGCATTTCATAAATTTTTTTTCCATTTACTTATTCTGGTATTATTAAATCTAATTTGTTGTTAAACATCAGCGAAAGCTAGAAGCGCACATTAACGATGAACAACATTTCTTTTCACAATAAAATGTTTGTTTAGTCACCTTTAAAATAATTGTAAAATAAAAAAAATAATAATGTAAATTTTGGGGTCGGTGTAGGCTAGGGGTTAGCGTACAAGCCTGCTAACCAAGTGGACCCGGGTTCGAATCCGACTCGAGGGATCCGGCTAAAATCTGATTCCTGGGTAGAGACAAATTTAAAAAAAAATAATAATAAGTATCGTAAATTGGCTTATGGCAAGAAAGGCCAAAAAGCCAAAAAAATATATATATATATATAAATTTTAATATGGAAATAAAACATTTTGTTAAAAAAAGTCACCTTTACTGGTAATCCCAAACCGTTGAAAATAAATGTTAGGTCTTGAATTATTAATTCTATATATCTTTAATATATATTTCGATACCCACGAAAACAACTCAAGAACAGAAAGTCTTGGAAAGTTCGTTCTAGTGCCAAAATGTTTTATTTTCAATCCCCAGCACTGATTAGATTTTAGGCTTATTGATGTTAAGTATTATGTTGATTATACTATATTTATTATTTTGAAGGATTATAATAGAAAAATAAGGACAAGTTTTTATGTCGAAAATTTAAACGAATGTGTGGCATGACTATTTGAAGCCCTGAAGATATCGGCAAAGTCGACGAAACGTTGGCTGATAAATAAAAAAGTCACACATAAAAACTTGTCCTTATTTTTCTATTATAAACTTTCAAATTAATACAAATTAGGGACGGAAATGATAATAATAATTTATTATTTTCTTCAACATTCTATAGTATTCCTTGCTCTCTAGTCTTCAAGATACACCTTAGCCCTTTTCGAAATGAGCAGTCATAACATTTATTGTTTACACTTAAAAACAATACTAAAAAAAATTGCAATAAATACATTTTTTACAAACGTCGGAAAACAAATAAAATTCTTGGTCTTTCCTTCAAATGTCATATGAGAAGTCATTTAGCGAATTTTATTTCTCTGATTTCCATTTTATGACAGAGCGAGAGGTGAGAGGCTGAGCCTCCGGCATCCCGGTCACGGGTTTAGTCCAAAAGGGCGGAAAGTCATCGGTTCGAGGCCCGGTCGATACAACCCAAGAACAATACATTTAATTTCATCGCCATGGTAAGCCTTTGAAAGAAACCAAAATGCGATTTCTAGTGAAAAAAGGCCCTTCAAAGGGAGGGAGGATGTTCAAATAAAAGAAGATAATAGCAACGTCAAACTCGGGATGACAAGAGGAGGAGGGATCGAGGAATGGAGTGCAGTCTTCTAGAAAAATCATTTCAATGCAATGCTTGACGACAAAACTTGAGAGCGATTGATTTTAAGACAGAGGCGTTTATTTAGAAGTTAGGAAAAAAGTCAACTGTGTCTACCAGAAAAGAAAAGATTTATTTAAAAAAAAAAATTATATTTTTTTGTTTCTAGTTACTTTATTATTGTTCTTTAAAGAAAATCATTTTTATTTTTATTTATTCATTTTTTTTTTAATTTTCAATTAATAAAGGGAGAATTTCTCCAGGTACGTTTTAAATTTTTATTAATTAAACATTGTTTTATAAAGAATTGCATTTATTTCTCTTAAGGTAGTTCTTTCACAAATGCAAAAATTCAAGAAGTCTTTGAAACTTGGAATATAAGTCATTAAAAGCATAATACACATACTGTTAAAATTTGAAGACGATTTACCACACCAAACATGAAATAATTGCAATTAAAAATGATATTTTTAACATAGGGTAGATAGTGAAAGGGTGGGGATATGATCATTATTTAATTTTTTTTTCATTGAAAGACTTTCCCCATCTTGATGAAAAACTAATATGTGTTAGAATAATATATTCGAAGTAACTTAAAAAAAAATTGAAATTATTTACCACGTAGTTTTGATAAAAAACAAAAAAAAAAATAAAAACATATTTGGGCGATTATTTTTAGTGGGGAGGATATAAGCACAATGGCTTGGAAACGATCCGGCTAGTATGTGTGTATCCATATAGAGATTTCGTAGGGTTAGTGGACAGTCACGTTAAAAAAAATAACCTAAAATTTTAGTTCCGTTCATATTTATAGAGTGGTTACGAGGCTAAAACTTTTTGTGTGGATTGTCGCGAAAGAACCTCCTTAAGGAGGTCCTTCGCCGCCAATGTTACATAAAAAATATTAGATTATAACTATAACTTAATTTTTTTATAATAGTTTATGTAAGTCTCTATCTATGTTTTGGTGATGATTCAATCACACATTAGCGAGCAAATTTTTTAAAATGTAAACATTTTCTCTGAGTCTTATGGAAAATTAAGATCCTGACACTTTCTATTGAAATATACTACTATTAGTTGAATTGATAAAGTTAAAAAAACAATTAGCTTCTTGAAACATGCAGGTTTCTTTTTTTGCAATAAAATATATCAAATTTACTGAGAAATTTACTTTAAAAAATCACATAAATGCTATGTTTGGATTTAAACATGAACACTATTAATATACAACGAATTGCAAAATCATACAAGTCTTATTATCAGCTGATTTGAATAAATCAAACTAACTTTTGTATTTAATTTTTTTTATAATTGTTTTTATTTCAAACATTTACGGCTTTCATACTATATATTTATTTTTTAATTCTATTATTTTTCATTTGTTTAACTTATTTTATTAAATATTAGATACTACACTTTGGACTCAACTGGAGCAAAAGGACTTCCTTAATAAAACATACAAAAATGTATTTAAAAAGGAATAAAGCTGAAATTTGGCACACACTTGTAGTTTATTAATATATGTGCCTAAGTTTAGTTCATTATCTACATTCATTCAATAGCTTCCCATTCAATGATTAAATATTTTTTCTGATTTTCTGAATTTATCTTGCGGAAATTCTCATACTTAAAAATCCCCAAAACTAACCCGTATTTTTATTTTGAAAATACAAATATTTCTTCAACAAAAACCCCTTAATTGAAAAGTTTTCATTTTCCCGGGAGTAGCAGAGTTGTTGATGCATAAAGAGAAACAAAGAGGTTGTCCTCTGCTTGATGCAAATAAACATACACACTAGTATATCGTCGGCATAGAGTGTAAACCTGCTAACTCCATTTTTTATCATATATGACATATTAATACCGTTCAAAAGAAAAAGAGATGCAGCATCGTCTATGTAAAACTGCTACTTAAAATTACGATAGTAAGTTTTAGAAAAAAATGTGAAAAATATAATAGTTTCTTTCCATAACAACAATGTTAAATTTTGTTTGTTTTTTCTCTGCCCTGTAAAAATTCCTTGTTGTGATTTAGCAGGTTTACTCTCTAAGGCGACGATATACCAAATATATATGTACTAGTATATATATTATTTATTTGTTTGAAACTATAATTTTGAAGGCTTGGCCTTCATCATCAGCATTTTTTTAATTATAAATATTATTTTTCATGGGGTCAGGTATCGCGTGGGTATTGAAAATTTTTTGTTCTTCCTTAGCCAAAAGCCAGTTAGAATTAAAAAAAAAACTTTCTACAACTTCCCGTTCTCGACTTATCATGAATATTGAAATTCCTTCATGCAGACTTATAGACCCACATATTATATTATTACATAGATGTAAGAAAAATCATACTTGAAATAGGTAATTTTCCTACACGTTTCAGACATTTCTAAACACATATAGATATGCAAAAACAACAAAAAAATAAAAAATTTCATTAATTCATTACTTAGTTTAGTTCTTCAAACTAACTGTATTTTATTAAAGAAATAACAAATTCCATTTTCATTTTTAGAGAACACAAAAACATCACCGATGGAGTCTTTGGTATGGGGACCACAAGATTCTTCTTTCCACATTGGTAAGTTCATTTATTTATTTATATTTTATATTATAAACAAGTTGCGTACTTGGCCTTCGGCCCGGGGAATATGTCAAAATAATGTCTTCGGGCATTCTTTCTAGTGTTCGGGCCCTCTCATCTGCGAACTGACATGATTTTGAGTGCTTCATATATTGTATAAATATGATTAAAACTAAAATATGTTTTTCCTTTCTCTTTATCCGTTTTATTTAAAAATTAATTAAGCTACTTACATCTCAATAAGAACTTTGTAAAAAAAATTTCTCCAGATAAGGAAGGATTTAGGATGGCTGGAACTTTTAGAGAAGTGAAAGAGTTGGCATCGAATAGAGTACAGTGGAGGCGGGTTTTTGCGTCAAACCAGGCTTATTATGACTGTATATGTCTATACCCTTTAAAGTGGGCCATTAAGTTGGTTTTATTTAATAGATAGAGAGTCACAGATTCCCGTTCAGTTCGAAAAATTAAAATATATATTAAAAAATCAAAAAATCTGCATGATAGCAAGTAAAATTAATGTTGCATAAAGATTACAAATTTATTTCAAAAGTTGTCTTTAATTCAGTCATTTGCTAACCGTAAATGATCTACATCTCACTTTCGATTCTAATTCGCAATAATAGAATCGAATACGTTTACACTCAATAAAATCGATTCAGTATGAGCTAGATCGGAGCCCTGGGTGTAAACTATGCCAATGTTGACAGAACAAGAGAAAAAAATAATTAAAATAAACAGTTTAATAAGTAATTAAGACCTGGAACAATATCCGTTCACTCTAATTATGTTCTTCTTAGAATAAAGGAAATAAAATAGAAGGGAGAGTAAATTGAAAGTTTTTGTGCCGAGAGTAGCAGAATTTTATATATTGAAGGAGACAATAAAAGAGTGTCTTCTGCTGGAATTATAATTTTAATTTATTTATAACGGACTATAGTTTCGAGGGCTTTGCCCTCTTCATCAGTCTATTACAATTGATTCACAGGAATTAATTTATGAATTAATTATCGAAACTATAATCTCGTTATAAATAAATAAAATTTATAATTCCAGCAGAAGACACACTCTTTTATTGTCTCTTTCAAGACGGGAGAGTAATTCATTTACGTTAACGTAATTGAATAGCCATAACCAATAAATTGATAAATTAGAATTCTACTTAGAAATAAACAATCATCAATTGTTGAACCAAGTAAACGTTTCTTTTCTGCTTTTAATTACATATCGATTTACTTTAATTTTGAATGTCGGCTTGAAATAAACTCCTGGGAGAGAAACGAGCCGAGCCAATTAAGGGGGATTTAGATTTGGTGCAGGGAGCTAGGCGGAAGTCGAGTCAAAGAGATGGAAGCCAGAGGGAAATTTAAAAAAAAAAATATCATAATAATTTAAAAGGGCCATTTGGGAGAACGACTAAACGTTCAAATGCAGCTTTTTTTTACACACACAATTTAATTTTATAATATTAAAAAAAAGAGGATGAGCGTAAATTCATGTGAATATTCTACATTACCCCCGCCTTCGTCTCTAAATAAATTCTGGTTCTTACCTGAAACAAAAAACAAACATCACATTAATAAAATAATTTATCAAAAAAAAAAAAAAAAAAAAAATATATATAAATACTATAAAATGTTATATTTTGAAATTTATTGTTTTATTTATTTGGAAAATAGTTATTAACTCTTTTTTAAATGACTTTTATATTTTTAATGGCAATGTTAACGCTTACTATAATAAATATGCTCTGGGTTAAATCATTCTCAAAGCTCAATAAATATAAAAACCCGAAACATTCGTAGCTGATTTTCAAATTAAGCATGATAGATACCACATGACACTGAAATTTAACAATGATTTAGAGCAGAGTTCTTCAAATTGTATTCCACGGAACTCCGTGGTTCCCTGGTACATCTCTGGGGGTTCCGCGAATCAAAATAAAAATTCGAAAAAAATTTTTTATAAACCACTCACACTAACTGACTAGTGTTTTAAACTAAAAAAAATATAAAGATACATTTAATTATATTTTTTAAATTAATCAGAATCTTCGCGTATGGGCTGCCGATTGGTTCGAAGCGTTAATGCGCGTTAATGAGTAATTACATTAATTTTATGTTAATATTTTTTAATAGAAAATACAACACTTTTCTTTAATTGTCTTTACATAAGTACTTATAACATAACATATTGATATAAGAACATTTAAATATTATTTTATGATATATATTTTTTAAGGGTAGGATGGGATTCCCGAAAAAACCTTATAGTTCTAAGGCTTCCGTGAGTCGACAAAGTTTGAAGATCACTGATTTAGAGATTGGAAAAAATCACGTGATTATCTTCTACTGAATCCAAGTTGTTATGAATGATTTTTATTAGGGTTCAATTTAAATAGTAAAACTGGACCTTCTTAATGCAACCACTCATGGACAAAATTAGCGGAACGTGTATACTTAATAAAGAAAATGTTAAAAAATTTAAATTTGAGGAAAAATCAATATTTAAGTGAGTTATTAAAATTAAGAAAAGTATGATTAAAAATCATATTTTAACAAATTAATCAAGAAACTAAAAGATAAGAGTCATCGCTTTAAATCGAATTATAGTTTTTTCTGCTGTATTTTGTCAATGAATATACAATGTCAGTTAGTCAGATCATTGTAACTCGTAAACGAAATAAGATACAAGTTGAATATTCTAAGTTACCTATATAGTTATTATTTTACCATAAATCAATCGCATTAAAAGTTTCAAGTGTAATTATCAGAAATGAAACGGTTAGATGTTGTGCCGGATACCGAATACCGAATATTCGGCCAACCTTGAAGCCGGATAGCCGAATATCCGGCCGAACATAGTCGAGTGGCGACTCGTTACAAGAGTGATTCACTAAGCGATCGGGTGGACTCGGATGATTTCGGGCCCTTTCGTTTATATAATATATAAATATTTCGTTTATATAATATATAAATATATATTTTTAAATAAATAAAACAAATTTCTGATTATAATACTTTTCATATTTGAAACCTTTTATAATATTATAAAAATGAAAAAATAAACTTATGTATTAAATCTCTAAGAAATGAGATATCAAATTTTGAAGAAATTGTATTTTTCAAAAATTATACTAGCCAAATACGCCAGCATTCATCTTATAGAAATATAGAGCAGTGGTCTTCAAACTGTTCGGCGGAAACATATTAAAAAAAATAACCATTCCTGAAATAATTAGTAATTTAAAAGTATAAAAGTATTATAATCAGAAATTTGTTTTATTTATTTAAAAATATATATTTAGATTTTGATGAAGGATTTGGGAGAGCTGACTAATAGTTGTTTTGCTTGTCTTATTCATCTTAATCTAAAATTGACATGAATGGATTTTCAAATAGAAAATTCGCCAATTTGCCAGCTCGTTTATCCTTATGACTTCTAGAGACTATAACCCACTTCCTACCAGCTTCTTTCCCGCTACCTACAACTTGAAACTATTCAAAATCATATTTACAGTTACCTTTTTGATTTCTACCCAATCCCTAAATTCTTTTCTTTTTCTTGTTTTCATGATGCAAGAGGTCAGGTGTGACATTCATTATAAGGGCTAACCAATATAATTATAAAAAAATCAAATAATTTGCGAGTAAAGGAAAAAAAAGATCGACAAAAGAGGATCTCGAACTTTAAAGAAAATTAAATTTTCTCTATTCTCTTATATAACTTTTAATAGAGAAATTATTTATGAGTAGTGGAATGCTATTAAATTATAAAAGCTTAAAACAAAACAACAAACAAGTCAACAGATGTCAAACTCTTCAAGTTTTAAATGACGAAAAAAACTTTGTAAAAGAGACTGGTCGAGAATAAAGAAAACCCTCAATTAATCATTTTTTAACTTGCTTTTAACATTCGGAAATAGATTTTGGGCTCTTTAAAAGTTCTTAGTGAAAGCGGAGAAAATCACAAAATAAATCTACCAAGTGCGAGAGGGATTCGTATACCTATACTTTATATCTTAATATATATAAAAAGAGAGTACATTATTTAAAATGTTTCACCAAGAACTTACACCATTCTCCCTTAACAAAAATAAAAAGAGAAGGTCATGTTCATGTTCCATTCATTCACTCATCTATCAACGCACAGCCTAAACAGCTTGACCTAGAAAAATGAACTTTTGAGTGTATATTCTTTCAACAATTTATGGGTGTGCTAAGAAGGGATTTTTGAAATTCGAACCCTAAAGGGAGAAAGGGCCCCGAAATTTGTTTTCAGAGTTTTTCAAGATCTCTTAAACCAGAAAAGATATCAATATGGGTTTAGTTTAGAAAGGCAAAGCATTGAAATACAAAAATAATTATTTGAGTACTTTGCTCTATTTGTCCCGAAAGAGAAATATAGTCATTTTTGGGTAAATTTTTAAAATATTTAAAGTGCTCTATCTCCTCGAGTTTTTAAGTTTTAGCATTCAAATTTGGTACATAGGTTTATTAATGCTAAATCTCGGGAAAGATTTTTTATTTTTTTGAAATATAACCCCTGAACTGAAAAATGGGGGATTTTTGATTTTATGGTCTAAAACAGAAAAGGCTATGTATATTTCTTGCCTTTGGACCAAACTCAACCAAATTTTGTATACATAGCCAGTAGAAGGCTAGAAATATAAAAACTAACCACCCAAAATGGGGGAGGGTCAAAAAAATGAAAATTCTTGTCACCGGCTAGCAAGAGGGACGCCGAAGGCGGGCGTTGCAGCTAGTCTTCCAATATAATGGAGATATCAAATTCTTTCTTATTTATCTTTCATTAGGAAATAATGAATTTATATGTAGAATTTTTTCATAAATTTATGTTCAAATGTTTGGAATTTTCCTTAGGTAAAAAAAATCGTGTATAAATGAATACTTACATCTGCAGCGTCATTTAAAAGTGAATAAAATTATAACAAAAATCAGCTTAATTTTACTTTAATGAGATCTTTAAATACATCACATCCCATGAATTTTTTTTTATTTACTACGTTTTAAATTTATTGTTTGTATTTTACTTAGTTTAGGAGCTGCAATGCTTTAATAAGAAAGACAAACAGACAGACATTGTCACTTTAAGTCCCATTTTACGTTCGAACAGAGCTATAAAAATTTAATTGTCATTGTTATCATACTAATAGCTGAAATTTTACACCCGAATTTGAATTAATTAGCGCCTGTTTGCAAAGTTTTAACTAAAACAATAAAGGTAAAAGTAAATAAATATTTTATGAAATATTCATTTACTATGAGTTAGGTTTTCTAGGTCACTTGTTTCACGTTAAAAATTAAAAAAATAAAAGAGGTAAATTTTTTTCAATATATATATACCTACATATATTTCGGGCTTTCAACCCATCTTCAGGAAATACAGAAAGTAACTAATACAACTTTTGAATGCTAGATTATATTAACTACATATTATAAGTTTGGTGAACAGGAAAAAATTGTTTTCATTCTTTAAATTATTATATACCATAGCATTCAAAAATTGTATTAGTTACTTTCTGTATTTCCTGAAGATGGGTTGAAAGCCCGAAATATACCGGGTGAGTTGTTTATCTTGAGACAGTCTTATAACTCAAAAACAGTGCATTATATGGAAAAAAGTTTCAAATAAAAGTTTGTTTATATCGAGGGGGAACTAAACTTCACTATTGTTTGTCTTCCTAGAACAAACTTTCATGGGTATTTCAAGATCAAGTTCTGTTTTTTAAATTGAACTCTATATTTTTCTATACGTCTACTTAATCTACAAAAAAAACTGAACAAGTTACATGTGAACTATTTTTCTATACGACATCAAATAAACAAAATACATTCAATTAGATCTCAAAAAAATCTTAATAATTATTTTTAACAATTATTTAACTTAATTATCAAATAATAATGATTAAATAATTAATTATTAAATAAATAATTATTAAATCGAAAAGTCACAACAATGAAAATAAGTGATTATAATGATATTAAAACTTCGTTATACTCAGATTTAAGAGATTAGTTTCTACTTAATAGAACTACTTAAAATTCTTGAGTTTAAAAAAGTTTATTTCTCGTGTCAATCCACTAGATAGTTATATTGTATTACCATAATAAAAAGGAGCATTTTTTTGTTGAAGACAGAATTAAAAATGGTCTTAATTTATGCAAAAAGTGTGGAAGAAGTGTTATGGGGCTGCCATTGAAATAGATGCCGAGCGTTTTCCTGATAGGAATACACCCTCACAAGCTGTTGTAAAATCTGTTTAAAAAAACAAAAACAGGAAATGTAAAGGCTACGCAGAAACTTGAACAGGTCAAAATAAGGAAATTGGAACTGGAATTCATCCAGAAGACTTGCAATACACTCTGGAATGTCTCAGAACAGTGTCGAAAAATTATTAAATTATTAATCTAATTTATTTAATAATTAATTATTTAATCATTATTATTTGATAATTAAGTTAAATAATTGTTAAAAATAATTATTAAGATTTTTTGAGATCTAATTGATTAATGTATTTTGTTTATTTGATCTCGTATAAAAAAATAGTTCTTAAGAAAGTTGTTCAGTTTTTTTTGTAGATTAAGTAGATGTATAGAAAAATATAGAGTTCCATTTAAAAAACAGAACTTGACTTTGAAATACCCTTGAAAGCTTGTTCTAGGTCGACAAACAATAGCGTAGCTTAGTTTCCCTCTCGATATAACCAAACTTTTATTTGTAACTTTTTTCCATATAATGTACTGTTTTTGAGTTATAAGACTGCCTCAAGATATAAAACTCACCCGGTATATATTAAAAAATTTACCTCTTTTATTTTTTTAATTTTTATCGTGAAACAAGTGACCTAGAAAACCTAACTCATAGTAAATGAATATTTCATAAAATATTAATTTACTTTTATCTTTATTAAAGATGTTTCACCTTGAACCAACACCACAATCTCTATTAATTATTAACTAAAACAGCTTTCTACTGAAAAAACCAATTGTTAATACACTAAAATTTGCGAAGAACATACCGAGTCTTGCAAATTTTTTGATTTTTTCTCCCAAATGTTTATTTTGAATTTATAAAACTATTTCATTCAGGTTAATTGAATACAATGCGTAGTCGTTTGCATTAGTATGAATTAACTTAGAGTAAATAGAAGGTTGAGGTCAGCGATTCAATGCAATGGAAAAAGGTAATCGAGGTTGCTAAGGTCAAGCTTTAATGTTCCATGCCATTTGGCCTGAAGAGCTTTTCGCCCTCTATTCCTTCTCATGAAGTGCGAAATGCAAAATGCAATTAAATTGCTCCTGGCTATTGAATAAAAGATTAGGCTTAGAGCTTTATTTCCTATTAGTGCAAAAGAAAAAGAAAAAGAAAGACCGAAGGACCAGTATTGAACAAGAAAAAAAACACATCAATATTAAAATAAAATATATGGATTTAAATAGATAGTTATTGTCTGTTTAATTAAAGCACTTACTTTTTATTGTCTTTATTTTACCATACTTAAAATAGTAGTGAACATTTTAATCGTTCTATCGAAATTTCTCACTAACAGCTGAAAATATTTTAATAAATAAGCTGACGTGTTCTGATGTGGCCATCTACTTGACTTTACCATACAATCTGGCCCCTAAAATTATTTATAATCATGTAATGGGGGGGGGGTTAGTTGTTTGATTTTTATACTTCTGGTATCCCACTGATTATGTATACAAAATTTGGTTGAGTTTGGTAAATGGGCAAGATTTTCATTTTTTGACCCTATACCCCCCCCCCCCCATTTTGGGCGGTTAGTTTTTGCATTTTTAGACTTCTGGGGGTCCCCTGATTATGTATACAAAATTTGGTTGAGTTTGCTCAAACGGCCTAGATTTTTAATTTTTAATCCCCCTCCACCCCACCCCCCTAATTTTGGGTCAATATGCACCAAAATCTAATCAGCTCTTAATCTCAATGGACTAAAACTACGTGTGAAATTTGGTTTCGATATTCACACTAGTTTTTGAGCTAGCTCGTCCACAAAAATTTGGTAATGCACAGACTAACAGACATTTTGACAAAACAATTATTATTTCAAAAAATATAATTTTTTCGATGTTCACTTATTAGGGCTTTTTTGTAGAGCGAAATGCCTTAGTTTCGCTCAATTTTTTTAATCAAAATAGTTTAAGCCGTTTTTGAGATATTTTGAAAAAAAGAAGGAAAAAAACACTTTTTTCATGCACGATTACAACCCTGTATGGTAAAGTAAAAATAAAGAAGATCTTAAGTCCAGATTTGTTCGAATTTTACACTTATTTACTTATAGTAAATAATAATTTATAAAAAATTTAGTTTTTAAAGTCTTAAATTTTTTGATATTAGTAGAATATTTTTATATTGCATTATCAGCGGGATCGTGAAAAAAATTCCATCTTATTTTCAAAAAGAGATATTTATTTCTTGCATTAATTAAGTAAAAAATAATATTTAATAGTTTAAATTGCCGATAGAAGCAGTTTTATGATCTTTAAAGAAAATCGCGAGAGATCGTCAGGGTGTCATGGATGGTTTTTATTATATGTCAGAAGGGTTGTATTCACCCCACCCCCTCAAGAATAAAAATCATTCTTAACACTTCGAATTCACTAGTTGACAATCTCTCGTGATTTTCTTTAAAAATTTCAACTCCTTTACTTACTTAACGTATTTTTAATTATTATATTCAATTTAAGAATAATAATTCCATTGTCCTTCGATTTTTTAAAATTTCCAATAATCGAAACCCATCAAAAATAATATTTGAAATATATGGATTGACTGAAGTTTAGATCCAAAATCACTTAGCCTATAGATTTTTAAAATTATATCTTTGAAATTTTTTTCGGCTTTCTTAGCCTAACATATATATCAAATATTGTTTTATCTCGGAGAACAAGCCATTGACCCGGATTGTATATTCGGTACTCGGGTTCATTTGTCGAGGCGTGAATATAACCCTTCTACACAGGTTCATCTTTACGCAAAGGCCTAATATGCCGGAGCCTAGGGCCCCAGCCATATTAGGGGCCCCCAGCATCGACTAAACCCACTAAGGGCCGGTTGTATGTCGCAAAGTAAATGCTTTTTTCCACTAACAAACGGTAGATGGTAAATGGAGCCACTGGGATGGCCAATCAGATGACAGGCACTTATGCGACATACAACCGGCCCTAAGTCCACACACTTTCTCCAATCTTATTATCCGTTATTTCAAATATTTCTATAAAAATCATTATTTGATTTGAAAAGTATATTGGTTCTCGAAATGAAATAAAATTGTTTTATTAGTTTCAAGGGGAAATTAAAATCAATGATTTTTTCGAAAACATCATTAGAACTTGACCAAATTAATATGTGACTACCCCTAGAGGTATCCCTTTCCAATTAAAAAAGAATCATCAAACTCGGTCTATAAACAAAGAAATATGCGTGAAGATACATAATAAAAAATGTCCAATACCAATGAAAAAAAAACGAGACCAATCGGGTACAAGATTGAACCGAATGCAAAAAAAAATTCATCCAAATTGGTCCACATAGTAAAGAGAAATAAATGAACAAACATAAAAAAAAACATTCCGTTGAATTGATTACCTCCTCATTTTTTTCAAAACTATTTGAAAAAGTGACTAATCGGGACGTTTTTGTTTCGTTTTTAAACGCGCTTTTCAGAGAAAAATACAAAAAAAAAAATATTCAACTTCATATTCAATAACATTTTTCATTGATTTCTGAAGTTTGGCATTTTTTGTATTTTTTTCTGAAAAGTACGTTTAAAAACGAAAAAACAAAACAAAAAAAAAACGTCCCGATTAGTCAATTTTTGAAATAGTTATGAATGTTTAAAAGAAAAAACAGAATTTTTAAAAAAATAATAACTTTTTTTTCGGTTGAGTAGAAAAATTAGAAAATATTCTGAAAAATGTTTTCGATAAGGTAGAAAAAGAAAAAAAGTTTCAGCCAAATCGAAAGGGGACGGGGTCAAAAGTGGACGATTTGGCATGGAATGCTCCATAAACAGTCTTAAAATAATTGATATCCTTTATCATGCAGCGACAACTAGCATATTCAAAATGTTTTTCTATTTTAAAAATATTCATCCACAACTTAAGAAACTCGCGTTTGGTCAGAAATAGAAAAAAACCGACGCAGATAAATTGAAAAATAATGGATATGAAATTAAACAAAATCCATATTCCGATTAAATAAATTCGAAAGGAAATGAAGAAAATCGAAATACCTAAATTAATTTTCTTTCTAAGATGTACAAAACCTATTAGTTGATGCTTAGTGAGGGCGGACAAGCAGAAGGCCTCTGTCTCATTAGCCTCGGCTCAGGGAAAACAACTTAATTATATTTGGCTTCCTATTTGGAGAAGAGGCTTCACTGTCTTCGTCTTCTTCTTCAAACTTGATTTTAGGCGATCGTGTAATTCCATTCAATTAGATGAGAGATGAAACAAGCATTCAATGGCAAAAGCAGTCAGGTTCATAAATAAAGAAAACCATCATCCATAAAATCAAAATATTTTATTTTATTTAAGTTAAAAAAAAATAATATAAATCAATAGCTCAATCTTTGGTTTAATGGTGACATTTATTGCCCTTTAAAGAACAGAAAGAACGATCATTTCGGATGAAAAACAATAAAGTTCTCAGGTTTTGAAATTTGTTTTCATTGAGGAAATTTTTGGCCTAGTTTCATACTTAAGTTCTTCTGCTCATTTTGACACGGTAATAAAGGTACTTTAAAGAGACTGAACAGATACGCTCAGTTAAAATGCTTAAAAATTTTGAATCATTTTAGTGAAAAAAATTGATCTATTTTTGAAGTGACAACTTCTTTTGGCGCGCCTTGCACACTTTTTATTTTACTTGGTAGTAAATAGGATTGAGCCGTAACGCATCACGCGTCACGGTTGGGGTCTGCGTCTAGCCACAGATGGCGCTGGAGCATTAACTCTAAGCTCAAATTAATATCTTATACTTGAATTTTGGCGTACATGTACATTTTTATTTTCCCGGGCAGTAAATGAGATTGAGCCGTCACGCGTCACGGTTGAGCTGTGGTCTAGTACCAGTTCAATCATTGTCGGAAAATATATTAATTATTCCTTTCCCAAAAAAATAATAAAATTTAAATTTTTTCAAGTAAACTTTTAATTATTTTTTTGGGATTGCTAAATATATATTTATGTTATGTTATTTTTAAATATTATATTATTATATTTAAGTTTAGTTGTTTTTTAATAATTAAAAGTTACTTAAAACATTTATTTTTTATAAAAATGTAAATTTTACTAATTTTAGAATATTTGAATTATAAATGCCATATAAGTTATCACTTCGATCGTGTGGTCTTAAACACACACCCGAATTTTTTATTTAAGATTCAATTGCTGAAGAGCATGAGTTAATATTAAAATATTGAGTTAAAAAGCCTTATTTTTTGGGCATTTGAAAAAATTTGCGATAATCAAAATTTGAAAGTCCCCTAATAAGAATCACCCTAATATACAGATATTCTAAACGAGAATATTAGAAGCAATTCTTTGACATCAGAAGTCAGCTTTGAATATATTCCTTCCATTTAAAATCTACATAGAAAATTTTGAAAATAAAAATATGGTTTTATTGCAAATTGCAAATTCTCTCTGTAAATTTTAAAACTACTGGTTCTGGTAATTTTTATTTTATTTTTTAATATTTTCCAAAACAATACAAAAAAGTACTTAGGTATTCTATATTTTTAGCAAAAAGGATGATGATCTTTTTCTAAAAGTGTACTGTGCATAATTCAGTACAAATTTTTTCATTAAAAGTTTTCTAGTATAAAACTGTCTTTAGAGTAAAAATAAAATACTTGACCATACCTTGTATGGTAAAGTAAAAATCGTGTTACTATTTGCTTAATCAACTGGAAGATATGCAACCATATCGACTAGAGAGTCTATCTATTGCCTAACTTAAGGATGAGCTTCTAAAATTCGTATTTTGTCATTCCGTATTCTATTTATCATACAAAGTATTGGAAATTACTGTAACCATGCATGAAAAAAAAAATATTTAAAATATCTCAAAAATGGCTAAAACTTTGATAGAGCAAATTATGTGAAATTTTAGCTTTTTTAGTTGACGTCTCGAAAATAGAAAATTAGCTCGTTAGCCCTAGAGGTCAATGTTGCCATTTTCAAAGCCATAGAGCTCTAGAGACGATTCTGATATGACTAGAATGCATTATTAGTTAAAGCTCATCTCTGAAGCTAACTGTACTTTCGTCTTAAAAGTGGCAACAAAATGGTCTGTGTTGTTGTTTCTATTCTAGTGACGCCAACTATAGTAATAAAGAAAGTTGAGGAAACAAATCTGAAAGCTTGTCTTGGTGTAATAAATTATTTATTTGACCACAACACCAATATTTTGTCACACTTATTTCAAGAATGGACGATATTTCACTTCATAAAGAGAGGCAACACAAAATATTTTCTATTAGATATTTCCCTTCCTTGCTATTAAGAATATAATTCCTAAATCTATTAACTTATTATTATAGTAAAACAATAAAAGTAAAAAAATAGTAAATACATAAATTCTTAATTTTTCTATTAGCTTAATTTTGTAAGTCTGTTCTTTTGCTGATAAAAACATTAAAGTCTATTTTTTGTTATTTATTCCCTACAAAAAAAATTTCATTTCTGTTAGCCATTGATAATTTTTTACTGATTCAATTACTTTTTTAATTGTACATACAATATAAACAATCTGTTGTTTCAGATAATTTTTATTAGTTTTTTTTGTTAAATTATTTATTGATGGTTAATCAATACCAATAAAAATGTTACCCATTTGATAAAAATATAATTAAAGTTAGTTTCGATCATTGCCTTGACATATTGAAAGAATCCAACCCGAGAGATCTCGTTGGGTAACTAACTGTTACTAAGACTATTAACTGTGTGTTGTTGTCTTATTACAGCTGTCCCAATCCCAAAACTCGGATTTATCTAAAAATTATTCATGATGCTTAAGGAGGGATACTAAAAGAATTTTAGAATTTATAACAAGAATATTTTGAAAATTAAATACGAAAAAGGTTCAGATAGAAAGTATTTGCTGTTAGTATGAACCTTTATGAGAAAAATTGATGATATACTATTATATTAAAATTATAATAATTTTTTCTTTAGTATTTGCATGCTACTCGTAAAAAAGAGTGTTGATTTGAACCCCGTTATAGCATTTTAAACAGAATTTGAATTTGTCATCTGTGTACACTAGGATGGTCCTTATTTTGGGTATTTTTGAACTTTTACGCTGACAGAGCCTCATATAGTTCGAAATAAATAAAAAAAATATATCCCCCAAGTTTCAGTCTACATATCAATTTTAATCTCTTTCGCACAACGATGTAAGTTTCCCATCTAAATATTATGGGGTTTTTGGCATTGATCGATCATTTTTTTATTCCGACCAAAGTAAGAGTTCAAAAAATTTGAAACTCTGTAGACTTTATTCTTATAATAGTAGACTTTATTCTTATAATAGTAGCTAACCCTCCTAATTTTTACAGATTTTTAGCTATTATAATTTTGAAGTCTATAACACTAATAACATCTAGCACATAGCAGTATTGTATCGAGCTGAATCTACATAATTATAATAGCTAAAAATCTGTAAATATTCTATAGCATAGCCACTATTATAAGGATAAAGTCTACAGAGTTTCAAATTTTTTTTACTATTCCTTTGCCCGGAATAAAAAAATTGATCGTTCAATGCGAAAAACCCCATGTTATTTAGATGAGAAACTTACATCGCTGTGCGGCACAGGTTAAAATTGAGATAGAGACTTGGAACTTGGGGGATAGTTTTTTTATTTATTTCGAGCCATATGAGTCTCTGTCAGCATAAAAATTATTTAATACCCAAAATAAGAACCACCCTAGTGTACACTGCTGCTCAAGTGTTAAATAAAATTATTTTTTAAGTCCACATGAAAGTTGCTCTGCTGTGAGTTTATACCTATATATTATATATTGTTAATCAATTTTCCATGGATATTTACAAGGTATTTATCATCCTTGAATGATTTTCAAAACTATCATTTGAAAATACTAATACTAGTTGATTAGCCTTGTTGGTTATATTTGCAATTGTTTGATAAGAAATTACGAAAGTCAAACAATTACCGATCTTACATAATTATTGGCATATATTTCTCTAAATAGAATAATTCGAAATTTTACCCATTTGATGTGATTGACAATAAAAACTATGACCTTATAACATCGTTCGTTGCAATGTAGCACGTACAGGTATTGTTTAAAATATGCATTTTTAAATAAATTAAAATAATAAAATGAAACAGTGTTATAAGTTAATGACTAAATTGATTGATTTAATAATTTAATTGAAGTTTTAGAAGAATCTCTAATTATTACTCGAAAGAAATCTTTTATTTTTAAAACACAAAGTTTTGAAATGAACAAAATAAGATACATCAATTATTTGTTTGTTTGTTTTTTTGGTCCGATAGACGTGACTTAAAAGTTTGATTAAAAGAAGATCGCTCTATTAAAGAGTGGAAACTTTGATGACTCAATTCTTTTTAAAAGATTTATTTATTTTTATTTTTCAAATTAAATAACGAATTTCTATATTAGCAAAATAAACTATGGCTAACCACATAACTTTACACTACACATGCCCCTCTCTTATAGTTAATAAAATAATTTATAACCATATCCCCTATCGATTTCATGTGGAGAATGATGTGCGAAATTTCGTACAAATTGATCAAAGGGGTTAGGATTTATATTGATAATTCTATTTTTTGAACCTCGCCCTATTGCGGTCTCCTAATAAATAATTACATCTCTATTCAAATATTGGACCTGTTAATATTAAGTTTTATTAATTTAGTTTTTTAGATTGAAAATTTCTCATATTTAAAAGGAGATAGGATTAATTGTAAATGGGCCCAAATTTGGAGGGAGGTTCTTATAAAATTCTTCTTCTTCAAGGGCCATACTCGATTCTGAAGATAGGAGAGTATCCTCTCCTTTATACTTTTCCTGGGCAAAGTTTTACACAGGGGTGGTGTCCCATTGCCTTCCCTGAAGGCATCAGATTATAGCCGGTCAAATATTTGCAACGAGCCGGGCTTGAACCCGCCCTAGCTTGATTAGAAGGCATTTACTTTAACCTCTCGGCCAACCTGACTTATAAAATTAGATTAATCTAATATATGTAGATATTTTTCCCTAGATAATGAAGAAGTTAATGTTTAACATGCGATAGAGTCATTGAGGAGATTGTTTGCCTCAAACCAGTCTTGAGGCTGATTAGTCTATGATGATGATTTAATGATCAAGATGACGATGATTAAAGTATAGAAGAGGCGTAATTCGATAACCTCGTTAATATTTTAAAAATTTTGAAAATTTTTAAAAAATATAATAATATTAATAAATGAGAGTCATATGGGACCATTTAATAGCTTTGATTTACTTTATTTTCTTCTGAGAGAATCTAATAATTCAATACGTATATACTAGAAAAATACCATTTCCTAAGTATTTTTGCAGAGCTTTGATAAAGTCCCAAAGTTAGTCAACTTTAATTAAAGCTGTTGAAGTTTTAATATATTAAAAAAGTTTTTCATTTAATAGAAAAACAAACAAAAAAAAAATTATTATTAATAGAAATAATAATAATCCCATAAAATGATTATAAATTTTCAAAATTATGTCTAGTTTTAGAAATATATAGTTTTAATTAGAGTAAATAAAATTTGAAATTTATTTATTTGAGGATGGTTAAGAGAGAGAGGGAGAGTCAGGTGTGGATGGGGGTGAAACTTAATAAAAAGTTTGAACAAGAGTGATTTTTCATTTCTCTTAACTTTTTGTTCAACTCATTGAGTTTAACTTTTTTTTTTTTTAATCTCGTTAATAATAATTTGTACCTCACTGCAGAGCCCCTAAAAATCTATATGTTATATCGCCTGCTTTTAAAGACAAAAGCATCTATTCTCTAAAGCAGTGGTTCCCAAACTGTGCTACGCGTACCGGTGTGCGAATGTCTAGCTCAGTGGTTCTCAACCACTGTGCCGCGGCACACTAGTGTGCCATCAAACCTTTGACAATGTACCGCTAAAAATTAAGAGTATGTTGTTTTTACTGTAGGTACTTATAATTTATTTGAGTATAAATATTTCTGTATTACTGATGTGCTATCTAAATGGGCTGTGTTTCCGGTGGCAATAAATAAATAAATATATATATATATATAAATTATCTTTTTTATGTTTAGCTCCTTCGTATTAATAATAAAAAATTTTGAAAAGGGTAAATGAAATTTAATAAATGTTCATGTTGAATTATATATTATTGTTACTAGTTTCGCCACTGTTTGGCTCATCAGACCTATTTACATTTTTTTGTTAAAATTATTGGATAAAAATACTTGGTAGGTTTCACATTAAGATATAAAAAAAAATAAAACGAATTTATTTTTGAAGAATCTTTAATCTCGATATATATATTTCGGGTGACTAACCCATCTTTCAGGAGAAACAGAAAGTAACTGACTGGGCTGTGTTTCCGGTGGCAATATATATATATATATATATATATATATATATATATATGTAAATTTGAAATTAACGCCAAAATGACAAAGCACGGAACGCCCTCAGAAGGAGACGAGAAGAATCAAATATCTAACCTTAACATGTCTTTTTGATATCATTTTATAATATAGCATTATATAGAGTCTTATAAGAATTTAATATTATAATAGAAATAATTGTAACACTGTAAATATATTATTATTCTAAATTATATTTAGAATAAATAAAGGACATTGAATTTTGATTCTTCTTTATAGGTAATTAATCATGTTCATTCAAACAATATTGTATTATATATGTAAATAATATTTCTGACAATATATTCTTCTTTATAGCTGAATCAATCTTTAATTACCTGTCAAAACCCCACGGGGAAGAATAAACATTATTACAAATCAAAATTCACTCCTGCAAGATGACAACAAGGGTTATAATCCATGTGAAGAAAATTCAACAGGATGGCATTTCAGTTTATTCTATCAAAGCAGCGGAGGACCAAACAACTTATAAATTTCCTAAAGAATTCAGAGATGAAAAATCGCATCAAGAAATATTAGCCTTAAGTGCATCTAAAGCAGCAATCAAAGGTATGTCAAAATCTGGAAACTTTAGAAACATAAAATTAACATGGACGCCTGAGATAAAATCATTATACATGGATAAAGATGAAAACTTCATTTTCAAAGGCTGTTTATTGGAAGAAGTAAATAATGAATCCATTAACACGCCCAAAAATAGTGAAATAGAAGTCGATGAAAATATTAATGCACTACATAACATAGAAAAAAAGTTTAATTTAGAAATATTCTATGGCAGAGATCAAGATGCAAATGAATGGATAAATTCGTTTGAAAAAGAATGTATTAGAAACAATATAATAAATCATAGATTAAAAATACAAGCGTTAAAATATTTCTTAAATGGAACGCCTAAAAATTGGTACGACCTAAATTTAAAAAAATTTGAGCATGATGCATGGCCAGAATGGGTTAGTTCATTTTTACTAGTTTTTACAAAAAGAGGATGGTCTCAAATAAGATACGCCTATAAATATGAACATATAAACGGCTCATTTGTAGACTATGCAATTAAAAAAGAAAAATTGCTAATTGATGCTGATTTCGAAATGCCAGAAAAAACAAGAATAAATCATATAGTAATTGGATTACCAATTAAGATTCAAAACCAATTGGAAAGATTAGAAATAAAAAGAACAGATTACTTAATAAGCTTTTTACAGAAGTTAGATTCAGAGAATTCCTATATTAATAAAACAAATATAAAAGAAAACTCACATGCTTTAGAAAAAAGAAAGAGTGATTATAAGCAAATAGAAAAAAACCTTGCTTCAAATGCGAAAAATTAGGAAAGCCAAATAGATATCACCCAATAAATCTATGCTTTAATAAAAAAAGATATGCTGAAATTGCAGAAACATTATTAAATGAAAATATTATCGAAAATAAAACTGAAAGTGGAGAAGAAAAAACTAAATAGGCCCCACAGATTTATACCATTAATAAATTTAAAAATTAAAATAGGCAAAAATAAAGAAGTCAAGGCGGTCTATGATACTGGATCAAATATATCCTTGGCAAACAGTAAATTAATTGATGAACTAAAGAAAAATATAGAAAAGGATAAAATTTTTTTCAAAACTCTAAACGGTATAAATCATGTGAATGGGCAAACAAAATTAGAATTACAAATAGGTAATATAACAGATTCATTAAATGTATATGTAATTAAGAATGATAATTTTTCGTATGATTTATTATTGGGGCTAGATGCCATTAAAAAATTCAAGTTAATACAAGACGAGAATTTACAAATATTACAAAAAAACGTCTCTAAGAATAATAAAATTACATTAAATAAAGAGATGATAGAAGATAAAAAGTTAGATAAAAACTTAAATAAAAAAGAAAATGAAATAGTTTTATACATAAACAATGAAAATAGTAAAAAGAAAGATAAAGATACTGATATCATATATTGGGAAAACTGCAACAATAAAATAGAGAAAGACTATGAATTGTGTAATATGTACTTTAACGAATACATAGAATTAAAAGAATATGAAACTTATTTGAATCATTTAAATAAAGATAATAGAAAAAAGATTATGAATATATTAGAAAAGAATAAATCAGCATTTGCCAAAGATAAATATGATGTCGGAAGAGTAAAAAATGCAGAAGCTAAAATAAGATTAAAAGAATATAAATACGTATACAAAAAACCTTATAGGTGTTCAATTTCCGACCAAAAAGAAATTGATGCTCAAGTAGAAAAACTTTTACAATCGTCATTAATTGAGGAATCAAGTTCGCCATTTGCGGCGCCTGTCACCATGGTTTTCAAAAAGGATGAGGGTAGTAAAACCCGTTTTTGTGTTGACTATCGAGGTATAAACTCCTTATTGGTGCCAGAAATACATCCCTTTCCACGTATAGAAGATATTATTGTCAAAGCAGGAGACTGTAACTGGTTCTCAGCGTTTGACATAAATTCTGCGTTTTGGTCAATTCCGATCAGAGATAAAGACAAGGAAAAGCTTGGTTTTATTACTCAAAGCGGCCACTACCAATGGAATGTTTTGCCGTTTGGACTAAAATTGTCAAGTAGTGTTTTTCAAAGGATACTGGCAAATTGTATTAGGAGAAACAACCTGAGTAACTTTTGTATAAATTATATAGATGATATCCTGGTATTCTCAGAAACATTTGAAGAACACCTAAGGCATATTCAACTGATAATTGAAACAATGAAGAGAGAAGGTTTTAAATTGAAATTATCTAAATGCAATTTGGCAAAGAATTCAGTAAAATACCTAGGGCATATTATTGAAAGAAGCAAAGTAAGACCATATAATGATAACTTAATATCAATTAAAAAGTTTGAACAACCAAAAAATAAAAAGAATGTAAGACAATTTTTAGGAAAAATAAACTTTTACCACAGATATATAGAAAATTCAGTGAAGTTGTTAGAGCCACTTCACAGACTTCTTAGGAAAGATATAAAATTTGAATGGGACAATGATTGCCAAATAGCTTTCGATAAAGTCAAGGGACTCCTTTGCTCCAGTCCTATTCTATTGATTTATAATCCAGAAAAGGAAGTCTTCATATATACAGATGCATCAGGAGAGGGGATTGGGGCTGTGTTAAAACAAGCAGACGATGAAGGATTTCTCCACCCAGTGGCCTACTTCTCGAAAAAGCTAAATCCGACACAAAAAAAAAGGAAAGCGATATTTTTGGAATGTCTGGCCATTAAAGAAGCCATTGTCTACTGGCAACACTGGCTGCTCGATCGAAACTTCACTGTAATCACAGACCACAAGCCGCTGGAAAGTCTGAAGGTAAAGGCCAGAACGGATGAACCATTGGGGGACCTAATCTTCTATCTTTCACAATACTCATTCAAAATTATATACGAGCCCGGAAAAACAAACATAGAGGCGGATGCTCTATCGAGAAATCCGGTGCTGGAAAGTTTTGAAAATGAAGAAGATGTACTAAAAGTAGTAAACATGGTTACAATGGAGGACATCGTAAATGATCAAACCCGAAATAAAAATGAACTGGAAACTTCGAAGAATGTAGTAAAGAAAGGAAATATATGTTTTAAAAATCTAAATAAAAGAACAAGGATATATGTTTCGGAAATGTTTGGAGAAAAATTAATAAATAAAATCCACGAATACTATGGACATATTGGAATGCAGCACTTGTTAAATAAAATAAGACCGCAATACTATTTTAAGAATATGGACGCCATGGTAGAAAGATTTTGTAAACAATGCAATGACTGTATCGAAGGCAAATCCAGAAGAGGCAGAATATTAGGAAATCCTTCGCAATTAGGACCGGCGACCAGGCCATATCAGATAATGTCAATTGACACAATCGGAGGATTTACAGGGTACAACTCTAAAAAAAATACATGCATATTTTAGTAGATCACTTCACAAGATTTGTTTTTGGTTCAACATCCACGACACAAACAGCCAAAGATTTCATAAAACTAATAGAACCCATCACGAAAAAGAACAAAATAGACACACTGCTCGGGGATCAGTACGCGGGAATAAACTCTAGAGAATTCAAAGAATATTTAAAAGAAAAGAACATAAAAATGATATTCACGTGTACTGACTGTCCAGAATCAAACGGGCTAAATGAAAGGCTAAATCAATCTATAACTAACAGATTAAGAGTGAAGATAAACAGTGAGAAGAATAAAAAAAGATCATGGGCAATAATAGCAGAGGAATGTATAGAAGAATACAATAAAACAACACACTCCATAACAAGATTTCCACCAGCATATCTGCTCCGAGGAGAAAGATCGGAGATCGTTCCGGAAAGTCTGCAGGCAGAAGAAAACTTAGAAGAAAACAGTAAAAAGGCACTGGAAAACTCCATTAAAAATTTCGAGGTAAATGCAAAAAGATTAAGCAAAAACAGAAAAGAACATACGTTTAAGAAGAATGATTTGGTTTATATAGAAATGGGAAACAAGTTAAACAGAAGAAAACTAGACAAAGTAAGGAGAGGTCCGTACAAAATAATTCAAAGAATTTCAAATTCAGTTTACGAAGTAAACCTGGCAAAAAGAGGTAAAAACGCCACACTATTTCATATCAAGAAATTGCTTCCTTATCTCCGCAGTGCGGAAGAAAATCTGGGGGGGAGATGTAAATTTGAAATTAACGCCAAAATGACAAAGCACGGAACGCCCTCAGAAGGAGACGAGAAGAATCAAATATCTAACCTTAACATGTCTTTTTGATATCATTTTATAATATAGCATTATATAGAGTCTTATAAGAATTTAATATTATAATAGAAATAATTGTAACACTGTAAATATATTATTATTCTAAATTATATTTAGAATAAATAAAGGACATTGAATTTTGATTCTTCTTTATAGGTAATTAATCATGTTCATTCAAACAATATTGTATTATATATGTAAATAATATTTCTGACAATATATTCTTCTTTATAGCTGAATCAATCTTTAATTACCTGTCAAAACCCCACGGGGAAGAATAAACTTTATTACATATATATATATATATATATATATATATATAAATTATCTTTTTTATGTTTAGCTCCTTCGTATTAATAATAAAAATTTTTGAAAAGGGTAAATGAAATTTAATAAATGTTCATGTTGAATTATATATTATTGTTACTAGTTTCGCCACTGTTTGGCTCATCAGACCTATTTACATTTTTTTTGTTAAAACTATTGGATAAAAATACTTGGTAGGTTTCACATTAAGATATAAAAAAAAAATAAAACGAATTTATTTTTGGAGAATCTTTAATCTCGATATATATATTTCGGGTGACTAACCCATCTTCAGGAGAAACAGAAAGTAACTCAGTCGAGTTACTTCTCTGTTTCTCCTGAAGATGGGTTAGTCACCCGAGATATATATATCGAGATTAAAGATTCTCCAAAAATAAATTCGTTTTATTTATTTTTTTATATCTTAATATGAAACCTACCAAGTATTTTTATCCAATAATTTTAAAAAATGTTTCACCAAGTACCAACACCAAATTCCTTAAAAACTATTTTTTTTGTTTATAAAATTTTTTTGATTGAACAACACATCTCAGTGGGAAAAATATATTTCTGTACATTTATCCCTGTTTACGAGTTGTTTATTTCTTCTTCAATAAATTGGTAATATAACTTTTAAGGAGTTAGGTGTTGGTTCTAGGTGAAACATTTTAATATAATAATAAAACTTGAGCAAGATGCGAGGTAGGTTTCACAAAAAAGAAATAAAACAAGATTGAGTTTTGAATTCGATATATTTCAATTTGTTGAAAATATCAATTCTTAGAACAACTTCTCCTCTTCCCCCTACTTTCCCCTTACCACATACATTAAAAAAATTTTTTTAAATTGTTATTTGTAAAATTATTTTTCCAATGTATAATCAGTTTTCTTTGACTCCTGATGATGGGTTCACAAGTTTTATTATTATAGTAATATCCCCTTTATAAAACTACATTTATTATGTGAGTCACGGTGTACTTTTCGTAATTAATCCAGAAAAAATTTTATTGCGACTAAGCTTATGTATTTTTTTGTCTCTCTTAATGTGAAACCTGCCAAGTATTTTTTATCCAATAATTTAAGCTTATGTAAACTACAATTTTCTTAGATCCTTGGTGTGCCGCCAAATTTTTATATAATTAAAAAGTGTTCCGCGAAGAAAAAAAGGTTGAGAATCACTGGTCTAGCTAATTCCGGTACAAGTGAATGAAATAATAAAACAATATTTTTATAATCCGAGGCTAGTGCCTGTCTTTTTTCAATCCGAAAATTTACTCTTTCTATGAACTAGAATCATAGTCATAAAATCACATTAGTTTTTTTTTAATGAAAATGACGAGAGAAGGAGTTACACCAAAAAGGTGCATCCCCTAAAGGTCTGGGTTGGCCCCTCCGTCATGAAAAGAAGAAGAAGAAGGGATTTTATGGGCTGGGTAGGGGTCGAAGTTATCTGTGGATATGGGTGTTATACAGTTGAAGGTTATAAGTCGTGGGGAAGACGGTGGCTGGGAGCGAGTTCCAGTCTCTGGAGGTCATAGGAATAAAAGAGTTGGCGAAAGCCCTTGTTCGATTTTTATCCAATTTGACAGCGAAGGGGTGCTGAGCGTTTGAAAACCGCATGTTTCTCGTAAAGAGGGCTTGAGGGAGGATAATTGATTTCAGCTCGCCTGAATAGATACCATGATAGTATCTGTAGTACAGGGAAAGGGCAGAAACGGTTCTTCAGTGAGCCAGGGTGTCGAGTGAGTTTGTTATGGCCGGGTCTCCTATTAGTTTAATTGCTCGCTTCTGAATTGCATCCAGTGTGGCAAGAGAATGCTTGGAGGCACCCCTCCACAGATGAGAGCTATATTCGAGACAGGGACGAATTTGAGTCTTATACAGTGTAAGAAGTTGAATGGGAGTAAAATAGCGCCTAGGCCTCAATACGAGACCAAGCTTGCACGCTGCAGCTTTAGCAGTGGTTGAGATATGGTCATTCCAAGAAAAGTCAGACCCTAGTGTGACGCCTAGCATTGAAATTTTATCCCTGAATTCCAGTCAGTTTGAATCGAATGATATATCTGGCAGGTTTCTATTTATTCGCCTAGAAATAAGGCAACACTTAGTTTTTACTGCATTAAAGTTAACTAAGTTTTGGAATCCCCAGTTTTTAAGTCTGCATAAGTCTAAATAAATAGAGGAGGCAATGTCTGCACTGTTTTTATGCGATGCAGGGGCATTATGTAGGGAGCTGTCATCTGCATAACAATGTACCGGATTGGAGGACCAGTTTAGAAGGTCGTTGATATAGATAATAAAAAGCGTAGTTGTTTGTAACAAAATTCAAAATTTTTTAAAAATATAAATTTCAACTGTAGGTTTCACAAAAATAAAAGACTTATTAGCATGACTCTATATATAGGTATTTCGGGATACGAGCCCAACTTCAGGAGTTCAAAGAGAAATATTTATAGAGTCATGCTAATAAGCATCTTGTATTTTATATAAGATCATTTCAGGCTTTCTGAATTGTCAAGAAAAATTTTATATTAGACTTAATCGAAAGTTATTCATCATTCAAGGTTGATATTACTAAAGAAAGAAAAAAAGTAATAGACCAAGTTAAAAAAAAAAAAAAATGTCAATTCAACAGTTGGCCATCATGAGAGGTAGTTGTTGAACTTTCGTCTATCTGCCCGCAAAGTTGTAGTAAATAAATTAACAAATTTACATCATTCAAGACAAATATACTTAGAATGCGTATTTAAAAATTCATTTGCAGACAGTAGGAAAGTTACATATTCTTGAGAAAATCACGAGAGTATCCTCTACTGCAGCGCTTCTTAAACTTTTTATTTTAACATTTATATTCTATAGAATATAGTAATGTGAAGTATTGCGATCGCCTGCTTGGATCCTGACTCTTTGAGAGCTTGTATCTCAGAGATAATTTAATTTCGTAACTTCAAAGTGGAAGGAATCGATGCCCTTAATATTTGGAAACCGGATTTTGGACATAAAATTGGATATTGTGGTCCCAAAAATTCATTGGTAAGTGCGTATGTATGTACGTATGTACCCCCCCCCTGTAGTTCGTAACCATACGTCTCAGAGCTACGAAATTCGAAACTTAAGCTCAATATAGGCTAGAAGGAGTACAGCAAGCTTTTGATTAAAATCGGAAAACCGGAGGTTGACATTTACTTGAAAGATTTTCGTTTATTTTTTTATTTTCTCAAAAACGTCACTAACAATTTCGGTTAAAATCGGTGGACTTATCAAGTGTCATGAGTTATTAGTTGTGTATAAATTGATATAAAAGAAGGGGTTGTAAATTAGGAGTGTCGCGATAATCTCAAATAAGTGAGAATGTGAATGTCGTATGGTGACCACACCAGTTGATTTATGAAATTTCCCGACTTTCTACCAATAACTGCTAATTGTAAAAAAAAGTATTGCTCACTGAGACCCCTATGGACCGGGGGTAGAATAGGTCCATAGTATCCTCTGCTTGTCGTAAAAGGCGACTAAAAGAGGTTGGACGTGAGGCTAACAAGCTCACTCCGTAAAAAAACTTCCCAGTCATGGAAGCAAGCATTTGCTTCCATTTAACAGGGAGAAGAATATTAAGACACCTAGATAAAACAAAAATAATCAATTAAGATTCTAAAGAGAAAAAAAGAAGCACATTTCTTCTTTGAGAAGCTTCTCTTGTTTAAGAAGCTTCGCACCCCATTTTCCCTTAACCAAAATAATTACAATTATTAAATCTAAATACCTAATAATGAAATGGATCTCCTTGTTTATTACTTATTAAATAAAGAGTCAAACAGCAGTTCATCATATTCAACATTTTTCAAATTGGATCTATATTTTGATCATAGAACATCGCTTCTCATGAAAAAATATATCTAATATAAAATGAAAATTTCACAAATTATTTGAAATTTAATGATAGATATACCTCGAATTCCCTATAAATTAATTTTTGACCGTTGCTCATTATAATTTTTTCATTGATCATTGTTGCCCATAGGGTCGCGACCCATATAGTTCAAGAAGCTAGATACTGAATCGTTTTTTCAGTAGAATTTTTATATATTTCTTTTTCGATATAGTCATTCTATCGAGTTTTGAATAAATTCAAAATTTGAAACATTCATCAATTTCTATTTGAACTATATGGTATGGGTATGTGTTTAAATATATGATCCCGTGAAATTTCCCAAATAAAGATTTAAATTTCAGAGTGAAATATAATATTTAGCGTGTTATATAGTAAGATGGATTGCCATAGGACCGGAATACTTTTTGACACTGGGGTTCAATTCCTGAGGTAATAAATTCAACTCTTCTGACGTGTAATATAAAACTTATCCATAACAGTTCGAATTCAGTAGAGGACTTTTACGTGATTTTTTTTCAATAAAATCTTACTTTACTATTGTCTGCAATTTTTTTTTTTTTTTTTTTTAATATTCATACCAACAGTGCATAAGAGTCTGGAATCTCTGATAAAGCCATACAGACATTTATTTCATTCTTTGTTCACACAAACTCGGCTCATTTCTGCTCACCAGCAGCTATTTACCCAAAATATTCATATTTTCAAGCCTATACCTTCAGAGCATCTGTAGAGACGGATCTACACGATTGTACTTTGGGCAGAATGATCTCTGGTTAGGTGCTTTCTATGAAGCCATTTATTCATTCTATGTTTATACAATTAGGGCATTTTAGCCTTAGGACTCATCTCCGATAACGACATAAAGACCTAAAAATCATGATTAAAAATGATTTTTCTCCACGTTTTATACAATTTTAAACACTAATAAGAAAATATAAAAATCGAAGATTTTCAGCCGCGGTCTGTATCAGATGGATTTTATGTGTTAAGAAGAACTAATGCATCGTTTTGGTCTAATTTATGGTTGGATAAAGAATTAGGGAGAAATTAATCTGGTATTTCAGATGATATTAATAATAATAATATCATTAATGTTTCTGTTTTATTTGAATACTACATAGCTAGGTGTGTGTGTTACCGGAATGATTAATATTCCGAATAAAACACGAACGGATCAAACAAAAGGAAGCAAATGGTGTTAATGAATTGTGATTTTGTCGTTGCTCAGCATGGAAAGCCATACAATTCATTTTCCCTATTCGGCTTCACTCCTTGACGAGGTATTCAGCCGAACAAAAGAACAGCTGATTCCAAACTTCCTTTATTGAGAATTTAATTAAAATACTGAAAGAAAGACTGCAGAAAATTTTATTTAAAGTTGTTTTTTGCTTTTTTACTAATAGCATCAATGGTCAATTTTTTTAACGTTTTACTATTTAAGGTAGTTCTTTCACAAATACAAAATTTCAAGAAGTCTTCGAAACTTGGAATATAAGTAATTAAAAGCATAATAAACACACTGTTAAAATTTGAAGACAATTTACTACACCAAACATGAAATGATTGCAATTAAAAATGAAATTATTTAGATATGGTAGATTGGGAAAGGGTGAGTAAATGATCATTATTTTATTTTTTTTCATTGAAGGACTTTCACCATCTTAATGAAAAACTAATATTTGTTAGAATAATATATTGTCGCGAAAGAACTTCCTTAAAAAGAGTCTGAGTTTGAAATAGCGATAAAGAAAATATATTTAAAAATAATATTATTCAAATTGTAGTGAGACCCCAGACCCGTATCTATAAATGTGCCGCCCCCAAATTTCGAAATTTATTTGAATAACACTCTGCCGGGTCTATTTTCTAAAAACAGAAAAACTGACGTTAAAATGTAACATCTTAAATTGGGTGTTAAAAAGTAAAGTAATAACATAAGCGTTAAAAAATGCTATTCTCTAAAGCAAGTTTTGACATATAAAACAAATAATAAATATACTACTACTATGATCCAAGATTATACTCGCAATTTGTCCTTTTTAACCGACGAAGGAGGAGGTTATTCGTATTCTAGATTTTAAAATTAATAAGGTTATTGAGCCTATGTGATGTTGAAATTTTGAAGATTTTTTTGGCTTTTCGGCCTTTCTAGCCATAAGCCAATTTACGACACTAGTTATTATTTTTTTTAAAATTTGTCTCTACCCCGGAGTCAGATTTTAGCCGGATGCCTCGAGTCGGATTCCAACCCGGGTCCAGTTGGTTAGCAGGCTCGCACGCTACCCCTAGCCTAACCCGACCCCCAAATTTTTAAGATTTATTTTCATAAAATTCAATAATCCAAAAACACTTCCTTGTTAATTTGTAAATATTTTGACAATAGGCAATGTCACATAGTCTTGGAGTGAGGTTACCTTGAATAAACTAAATAATATATATATTTACGAAAAATATTTTCTTTCTAATGGAACACGACTAGGATTGGGTTACCCGTATCAAATCAAAACGTGCTACATGTTTCTTAACTTCGGGATACTTTGAGGATCTGTGCTCAAGCCAAGACCGTTGACCGTCTCTGTAAATATACCCTATATCTTGTTTAAACACAACTTGCATTTGGAATCCTAAATCTATTCAAAATTTGCATTTCTCTTTCCATATATGAAATATAGGTGAGTGAAAGTAAAAAATGAAATGATGAAAATGTATGATGTAAAGGTGAATAAGTTATTCATTCTTTCTAATTAATTAGTTTATAAATAAATTAATACTAGATAAATATATTCAGTTTTCTTAATTCATTAATATTGTGCTAGATAATTTTTGTTTAGAATTAATATTTACACAAAAAAATATTGGAAAATATGTCTAAAGAAAAATATAATCACTTGACACATTTCTGTGGAAATTTCCACAAATTATTATGAAAACTAGTCGGCATTCGTGACAAATTACGGAAAAACTTTCATAATAAGTTTAGATTTTCAATTTACATCTTTGATGGTGGTGTCTTTAATTATTTTAGAGGAACCAAAGTATAACATATTTATGAGGTATATATTTAGTGGTAGATAACTTGGAGGCGAACTTTTATTTTTTGATCTCCATAGCATTTATTTTTTCGGGAAATAAAAGCTGAAAAATAAAAATATTATATAAAGTTAGAGAACTCTTTTAACAGTTTACTTGTTTTCTACTAAAATATTGTGTTATGAGTTATAAGAAACTCTATTGTCCGCAAATACAGGTCCAAATATGTTTGGGGTAAGGTATACGGAGCACCCGTAGAAAAGTTCCAAAATTTTAGTTTGGTGGGCAGGACCCATTCCAGTTGAGTTATTTTCTACTATTTTTCAGAAAGGGCGGCAAATCCTACCTTGCACCAGAACGCACAATGGGTCAGGAACGGCCCTGCAAACACAATTATTTGCTGTATCGTGATCTGTTGTCGCTTGGGTATGAAAAACTTTAATTCACTAATTCTCTTTATCTAGTTATACACAGTGTTTTATATATATCGTCGCCTTAGAGTGTAAACCTGCTAAATCCATTTTTTATCATATATGACATATTAATACTGTTCGGAAGAAAAAGAGATACAGCATCGTCCAAGTAAAATTGCTGCTTAAAATTACGATCGTAAAAAATGTGAAAAATAGTTTCTTTCCATAATAACAATATTACATTTTGTTTGTTTTTTCTCTGCCCTGTAAAATTTCTTTGTTGTGAGTTAGCACGTTTACACTCTCAGTCGACGAAATGACAATTCAATTACGTATTTTAATACATACATTCATTGCAAAAAAAAACACACCGTGAGCATAAACTACCACTATGTAGTAGTAGTCCGTATGAAATAAAGAACATATTCTGATTCCAGGGTTATTTTTTTCGAGATTTAAAGGATTTTATTTGTAATTATAATTAAGAATAATCATTTATTTTATTTTTAGTAAATAATAATAATAATAATTATATTAATACGGACTCTGGATTAAATAAACAAGGAATAATAATTTTAATTTATTATCCAGGATTTATTTTTAAATACGTTAAATTAATTAAATTCATAAATAAAGCAGTTAGTATTATATAAAAGAGAACGGGAGTAAAATATGTCTTAAAAGCCATTTAATTAAACACTTTGTTACAAGCTATATTTGACTTGATATTCCCATACTAGTATATACAACATTTCGACTCTTAATTCTGGAGTCGTTAACCCATTTTAAATGTAATTTTTGCTGACATAAACACATTTTCCTTTTGAAATCAAACAATGCCATCTTTTAGAAGGAATACCCAGGAAAATTCAAGCTAGAAGACCAAAAATCTAAGTAAGCTTTGTTTTAGAAAAATTAAATAGAAATATTATGAAAAAATTTTGGCAGCAAAATGATCTTTTACAGGACCACCCTGAAAATGTTCTGGCCTCTATATTGAATTCTCAGGGTAGCCGCCCTATGTATAGTATGATATATACTAGTTATTTATTAATACATACGGTACTCGTATTAATATTGATATATCAATATCTCGACAAAAAAAACTTTTTCACCCTCTCTGCAAAGAAAAATGTTTGCATAAGGGGACCTTTTGAGAAAATTATTCGATTTTGAGTCCAAAATAAAATCTCATTTCTCCTATAATTATATGCATTTTGAATAGTATATTTAAAATACAGAAGAAAAAATATTATTTCTTGAAATATTTCGAAAAAAAAATATAATTTTTGTACTTTCTCTCCCAAGTAAGAATGTTATGAAAAAATTTTTAAATTTAATATTAAAATACAATTTTTTTTTTCAATTCCTTGTTTTGAAATATAAACATTTCGAACGAACTTTCTACGACTTTACTTCCAAGCGTTATCGTGTCAGAATCCAGCTATAAATACACACACAACATACAAAAAACCGCTGGGTGAACCGCGACCTAATATTGTGTACACCTACTTTCCACTTTCATTTTCAAGTAGAAGACAATAGATGAAGGGCCATTATCTAATGAATTCCAAAATAATTCAACATAATTCCAAAGACGGTGTACACATAATTCCACTCACGGTTCACCCCTCGCAAAAAACCATGACAATGAATTTTCTCCATGTTTTGAAACACGAATAGATTGGCCAAGTAGTTGGATCGCATCTTTTTTGCTAACATATGCCTTCAATCTAACTGGAAGAGAAACTATAAAATAAAAAAAGAGTAAAAATGACTATAATTTACTCGTATAAAAATTGATCTACCTATATTAATTTTCCAATTAATTTGTCAACTCTTTTTAAGAGTACCGACACAAATTACAGCGATGGAAATCAATTCTGGTTGACACTTTGTTAAATCGATTGGTATATATCCACGAGTTTCTAGGTTGGGACTCAACAGGTAGCTAACCTGATTTCCATCACGGCTAATTAAAAGTAAGTTTCATCACACGTACATGTATTAGATAATTAATTAATGATTATGTATTTAATTTTACTTTCTTTAATTCAAAGTAAGGAAGCAACAAACTTTTAATGATGACACGTAAGGGCTTAGAAGACGTTTAATCAATATCAAAGTGATTTAAATATCATTATATAATAAAATTAAATTAAATAATATATATAACTTTTATTTCAAAAAAGCACTAAAATGTAAAAAATTCATTTTTATTCAGAAATCAAAAAATGTTCATACTCAGATGATTAAAAGTAAAACGAATCGGAGATTAATTTTAATTAAATTTAAGGTCAAAGCGGGGGCGTTTTCATTTTTAGTCATGTTGTGATATACCATGATTAGTAAAAATGATAAATAAAATTTGAAATTTAGTTGTTATATAATATGTACCATGGTATCAATGTCCCTTTTTAGCGAGACTTTAAAAAGTGATTTTTTCGAGATATTCCATCCAAATTATAGTCATTTAACTCTATATAAAATCTACTATTTAAAATGAGTTTAGTTTTTTGAAAATTAATATTTTTTTTCGCAAGAAATTCTCAATCAAGTAGATAAGGGTCTCCCCTTTGTATCAATGTCGCTTTTTAGCGAAGCTTTAAAAAGAGATTTTTTCGAGATATTCCATCGAAATTATACTCATTTAACTCTATATAAAATATACTATTTCAAATAAGTTTAGTTTTTTGAAAATTATTATTTTTTTTACCCAAGAAATTCTCAATCAAGTTGATAAAGATCTCCCATTTGTATCATTGTCGCTTTTTAAAGAAGCTTTAAAAAGTGAATTTCTTCGAGATATTCCCTCGAAAATATACTCATTTAACTCTATTATAAAATGACAGTCTGAAACGGCTCCAGATGATTTTTCTATCTGTCAGCCTGACAGTAAAAAACTGCTCATCTTAAAATTATAAAAGATTCCACAACTTCACTCATTTCTTTCCTTATCAACGTTAAATAAGAACACATTTAAAGATAATTATGTTTGAATTTCATTATAGATCTACAATTTGGTGGATACAAGTTGAGTGGAAATTTTTTCTAGGGGAATGAATGGAAAATCTTGAATATCAATTCGTTAGAGCAGAGGTCCCCAAACTACGGCCCGCTGGCCGAATCCGGCCTTTGAAACGTTTCCATCCGGCCCACGGCTACTACAGAATTAATTCATAAATATTTACTATATTAAATATTAATTCCATCATCATCATCATCATTGAGTATACAGTCCTAAGACTGGTTTGATGCAACAATCCGTCTCCACTCGACTCTGTCCCCCGCCAGCTGTTTGACCTCTCTAAATGTCTGGCATCCCATATCCCCAATTATTTGGTTGAAATATTCTAATCTGGGTCTTCCCCTTCTCCTTTTCTTTCCCACCTCCCTCTCCAAGATATCCCTAAGAAGTCCCCCATGTCTTAGTGTGTGCCCCATCATCTGACCTCTCTCTTCTTCAGACTCTTCCACAAGGTTCTTCTGTCTCCGATTCTTCCAAGAACTTCTTCATTTGTAATTTTATCCATCCATTTGATATTTATCATTCTTCTGTAGCACCACATTTCGAAAGCCTCTAATCTCTTTCTCTCCGCTTTTCTAATTGTCCAGGTTTCACACCCGTACATGGCTATGCTCCATACATATGTCTTCAATAGCAACTTCCTGTTTTCTAAGCTGATTGAGGAGGAGCATAGTAGTTTTTGTTTTGAATTAAACCCCATTTTTGCTTGGGCAATTCTTGATTTAATTTCGTTTTCGCTCCTCCCATCCCATGTTATTTTACTTCCTAGGTTTCGGAATTCCTTAACTCCTTCTAGGTTTTCTTGGTTCATTTTGATGCATTCCTGTTTCGTTTGTTCTTTTTTTGTACATACTAGGACCTTGGTTTTATTCTTGTTTATTTTCATTTTGATTTCTTCTATTAGGATTTGGTTAATTCCATTCAAGGCGTCCTCTAATTCTTTTTTATTGCTTCCTAGAAGGGCAACGTCATCGGCAAATCTTAACATAGCGATCTTTTGACCTTGCATTTCGATACCTGTATCAATTTTGTCTTTGAATTCTTTAATCGCTTCTTCTATGTATAAGTTGAAAATCATGGGTGACAGCACACATCCTTGTCTTACATCTTTTTTTATTTTGGCTTCTCTTTGCTCATCTCCAATATTTATAATTGCCGTCTGGTTAATTCCATACAATAGCTTATTATTAATAGATATAATTTCCGTATATTATGTTATATCCTGCTCGCCCATAGTTTTTAATGTTCACATGTGGCTCTATCTCTAAAAATTTTGGGACCCCTACATGGGAGGATAGTTGATCACTCATCTAAATAAGCTGACGTGTTCTGATGTGGCCATCCACTTGACTTTAACATACAACCTGGCCCGTCACTTATATTTAATATTTAATAAAATTATTTATAATCATGTAGGAGAGGGGGGGTTAGTTTTGATTTTTAGCTTCTGGGTCCCACTGATTATGTATACAAAATTTGGTTGAGTTTGCTCAAATGGCCTAGATTTTTTATTTTTGACCCCCCCTCGACCCCTCTTAATTTTGGGTCGATATGCACCAAAATCTAATCAGCTCTTAATCTCAATGGACCAAAACTACGTATGAAATTTGGTTGCGATATTCGCACTAGTTTTTGAGATAGCTCGTCCACAAAAATTTGGTAGCGCACAGAGTAACAGACATTTTGACAAAAGAATTATTATCTCGAAAAATATAATTTTTTCAAAGTTCACTTATTATGGCTTTTTTGTAGACCGAAATGCCATGGTTTCGCTAAATTTTTTGAATCAAAATAGTTTGAGCCGTTTGTGAGATATTTCGAAAAAAAAAGAAGCAAAAAAACCACTTTTTTCATGCACGATTACAATACTTGACCATACCCCGTATGATAAAGTAAAATTAACCGGACTACATGAGCATAACTCTCGAGGCGTAATAGTTTCGGATGCTTTCAACATGCCAAGGGCATTGGCAAATTTTTGAATAACAAGAAATAATCAATTAGTAAATTTTCGCAAGTTTGTTTAAAGTCGCATAAAAGATTTCTATCTCTCCTATCAACAACACACCTAATAAATATGTTAAAGCTCTTTCAGAAGTGGTGAGGGAAAAATATTCCATTGGCATTTGTTCAAATATTGATCAAGTGATGATATTATTTACAATCTCTTTATGTAGAAGGTTATCTATTATAAATCTTGTTTGTAATGATTTGTCAATTTAAAAAACAATTTGTCCATTTTAAATATTAAATTATATATATTTTTCTCAACGCTATATTATTATCAATCAATCTTAACTACTAGATTTCTCGGAGTAATTAATTCTCTGGAAAATTTTATTTTTCTTTTATTTTTCCTTACACAAACATTATTTTACTTTTACCATACAGAGGGTATGGTCAAGTATTGCAATCGCGCATGAAAAAAGTATTTTTTTTTCTTCGTTTTTTCGAAATAATTCAAAAACTACTGAAACTATTTTGATTAAAGAATTTGAGCAAAACCATGGCGCTTTGGTCTACAAAAAATCACTAATAAGTAAACATGGAAAAAAAATATATTTTTTGAGTATTAACTGTTTTGTCAAAATGTCTGTTTACCGTATACGTACTTTGCCAGATTTTCGTGTACGCTCTAGATCAAAAACTTCACAGTAGTTTTGGAGCATTGAGATTAAGAGCTGATTAGATTATGGTTAAAATCGAACTCAAAATTAAGAGGGGGGAGGGAGGGATTAAAAATTGAAATTATAAGATTTTCAAACTAAAAAAACAAGAAAAATGAAATGTATCATAAAATTTAACCTATAATAAAAAAGAGAATTATTTTTTCTGGTGCCAAAATTGGAGGGGTTCAAAAAAGTTTTAGACCCTTTAATCCAGTGGTTCTTAAACTTATGTAGTCCAAGTAGTCTTGAACAACATTTTTTTCCGTACCCCATCCCAACCCTAAGGCATTTTACGTCGTTCTTGAGACTTAATTTCTGGCTCAATAATCTCATAGGCACTACGTTATAATAAACATATTAGTAAAAATGTATCTCTTCTTGAACTGAGTGCAATCATTTTTTATTATTTCGCGGACGCCAGGGGTTCCGAACCACATTTTAAGAATCGCTGCTTTAATCGATTTATACGAAATTTCGCATATGCACCCAATATGACCTTATGAAAATGACTCAATATGTGAAATTAATTGTGACTAAAAATAGGGGGGGGGGGGGGGTTAAAAAATTTCAAACAAAAATTAAAGAAAACTGATATGTCTAATAAACCAGTCTGTACCAAACTCAACCAAATTTTGTATACATTAGTTTATTTTTGAATATATGAATAATAATAAAATAAACAATTGTGTTCATACGTAGTGAGACCATTTATCCCTTTTCCACCGTCCATATAAAACAACTCGAAATTCACTTCGAGCTTTGTTCCCTGGGCAGCTAGAGTGTTAAATTAAGTCATAGATTATTTTTTCTTTATTCAGAAAAGAATAATTTTTTCTATCTACCATAATATATATCTGTTACTTAGATTTTATTACAATTTCATGAAAAAATATATCCCATGAATAGAGACTTAAATATGGTCTAATTAAATGTTAAGTTAAATATTATAAATTAATAGTAAAATTAATTTTTAATTATTTTAGACCCAAAGCAAATAGGTTATACTAATAAAAGGGCTAATTTTCATTAAATAGAAAACATTTTCTTGACCCCTATGGACCGGGGGTAGAATAGGTCCATAGTATCCCCTGCTTGTCGTAAAAGGCGACTAAAAGGGGTTGAGATTTAGACCCAGTCGCCTATGTTTTGAATTTCGCATTTCTCCCGGATATCCTGATTTCTGATTTTGTCCAACCTAATTTTATTCATAATTATTCTTAAGGTCTTCATTTCGGTAGTTTCCAATATTTGCCTGGTATTGGCAGTGTCAGATCTTGTTTCAGATGCATAGGTCAATATTGGGTGTACTAGGTATTTTATATACGCACCTTGGGTTCTATTCTTAACAATTTGTTGGACCGCACGGTATCATTAAGACATTCCGATATTCTGGATGCCGTAAAGGCTTGTTGTCCGACTTCTAAAGTGAGGTACTTATTTTTTGAATTCCAACGTACGATAAGGATATTACTACCACTATTCTTCAATAAGAAGTTTCTCATAAGAGAAGCTTGTATTATATGTTTATGGGCTGCTTCGATTGAATGTAGATAAATTCGTTTTGTTGTAATATTAAGCTGCTCACTTCACAAACGAAACTAAATTTAAAACTTTTCAATTAATATCGCCTTAATCTGTTAATTTAAAAGATATTAAGTGATCAATATCCTCAATTTGGCAAAATACACTTTACTGGTCAAAGACTCGAACAAGTCTTCCTTTATGTTATGTATATGATCATTGAGTCATAATGGATAAATATTAAAAGAAAGGCCAACGGCGAATATAAAATGATGATTAGAGTTTTTAAGGTAACCTATCAAAGAAAATCGTTTCCTGACTGGAGAGACGGAGAATTTCTTAAGACAACTAGTACATTTCATTTTAAAACTAGTACAATTAAAAGTTGTTATAAATTGAATTCTTGAAAATATAAAATATATATCATTTATCTTAAGGAAGTTCAGGACAGCTTACCTATCTTTTGTATTTCTGCAGAGTGACAACTTCTGCCTAATAAATTTTTTAATAAAAAAACTGTTATTAATGAGGTTAATTTCGAATACAAATCATTGTTTTGATAATATTAATAAAAAGAATATTGAGATAAATTTTTTCTCATTATAAAAACATTTATTTAACACAAAAAACGATTTCAAGCAATAGAGTGTTGGAATTCTACACTAGTGCTTTTGTCATATTCTGTTGGCTACAAATAACTTTTTATTTTACTTTTATTAATAACTAATTAACTATACTGTCAAATCTATTCAAAAATGTATCATTCGATTCATAAAAGTTGAATTATTGATCTGTATAAATTTGTTGAAAATGGTATAATTTGTATAGAAGTTACAGCCCTTTTAAAAGCTTGGTCCATTTACTTCCATGTTAAAAGGACAATTTTCAGTCATTTATTTCTAGTATTGGGACAGACGATCAACTTCAAATTTCGGGAATAAATATTTAATACATCAATGATTCGATGGTAAAAATTTGAGAATTTTTTTATAAAAATGATAAACAGTCCCGAACCCCCTTAAATGGGTGAAACTTGAAAACTTTTTCAAAACCTGGTACGATTTGTAGCGAATTTTGAAATTTATAAATCACTGACTGATTTAAGCTAAAACAAAAACTGAAACTTTACCCACAGATGCATTAATTGATTACTATTTACCTATACCTATATAATGATTTTTTTCTGATTTTCTGTTGTTTTTTCATCCCAATCCTAATCTGAATAATTTTTTATTTTGAAAACTCGAAATTTTTGGGGTCGTAACGCAATATCTATAAATTACCATTCTCGATGAATTCAGAATCCAGTCAGGCAGAAAACAAATAATGAATGTAAAGATTTTTTACACGTTTCAGTCATTTCTAATCACGAATAAAAACAAAAGATTTTCTGAGTGGATTCATTATTCATTATTTAGGCCCTCGTCAAGCGCTTTTTTCTTAATGAAAGTATCTAGTAATTGATTTTTAGCGTTTGAAATAATCTGAAAACAGCTTTAGAAAGGATTTCAAAATCCTTTTTTTGAGTTAACATTCATTCACGTTTCAAGCATAAACTTTATAAATAAAAAGGAAGTTTCTTAACTTATTCCCAATCATTTCTTTGGAACATTTTGCGAAATCTCAACAGTAGACACCTTTCGCAATAAATTTAATGTCAATTATATTTGTTGTGGCAGTTATTATTATTTTTTTTTGTACACTTAGTTTAATACTTATAAATAATAATTTTGAAATTGTTATCACCAAATTAACAAATCAAAAATGAAGCTAAAATGTCGTATTGGGAACTTAATCTAATTGATTAGAAATTCCTTTTAATCCATAAATTAATTCCTTGAGTAAAGTAAATTGGAAAACTTATTTTTTCAAAAAAAGCCCGTCCTCAATAAGAGCAGAATTCTAAGCCACACAAATCTTTGATGAAAACATTTAGGGAAAGCGGATTGGTTTATTGTGAAACATATTAAATAGGAGTTTTTTAAAGGGTTATAGTGGTGTTTCAGAATTAAGAAAATAAAAATTAAAATATTTCTTTAATTATTAAATTTTGGGAACGAAGAAAAGATTATTTTTATTACAGAAAAAAGGATCAGCCGGGGCTCGAACCCGGGATCTTTGCATGTGTACTGCAATGCTTTGTCATGAGAGCTTTAGCAATTTTTTTCAATTTAAAAGCTTTATTTATAATTTTAATATTTACAGATACAACATTGTAAATCAATACATTTCAAGTACAATAGGTATACATGATTATATGAAATTTCCAAATGTTTTTAATTGTTCCTTATAAATAGTGCTTTAGCTCCTATATCCACTAAGCTACTGATCCCTGAACCCAAACTAATACTCATTGTCCATATGAATTATTGAATTTCTTTTTTTAATCCTCTCCTCGTTCATTTTTCGCAGCGTAGGCCTTGATTCATTAATTAAACAATTTCTTTAATTATATTTTTGGAGATTTTTTATTTTTCTCTATACATATTTCGGGTTATGAGGCCATCATCAGGAGTTTAACAAAAGATCGTTGATGACTTGGAACAAATTGACGGAACTTGGTTGGGAAGTTTTCATGCATCCACCGTATAGCCCGGACCTTCCGGCTGACTACCATTTGTTTCGGTCTCTGCAAAACTCTTTTGATGGTAAAAAATTGGCCGACCGAAGCGCCGCTGAAAATCACTTGGTCAAGTTTTTCGACGATAAATCACAAAAGTTCTACACCGATGGAATTATGAAGCTATCCAAAAAATGGCAAAAAGTCATAGATAATAATGGTCAATATGTACTTGATTAAAATTGATTTTCAATAAAGAAATTTTTTGTTCTAAAATTTACCAAAAAACCGCGGAGACTTTTTATATCACCTATTACTTAGAGAAATTCGGTAGATATTTCACCTTAATTTCTTCATCTTATGTAAAATATAATAAACTTTCTTGGAAATAAATATTATAGCGAAATAAAAGTTTTATAACTTTATTGTAGTCACCATAAGAAGCTATTTTCTAGATTTTGTAGTAGTGTGTTGATTCATATTTTTTTATCAAAACAGAGAGCAATTTTTGAAAAAATTTTAAATTATTGAAATAAAATACTATGAAATATAATTTTAATAATCGTCTGTTATTTTTTTTTCTTTACATTTGTAGTCATAATTTATAAAGATTTTATACATATTGGATTAGTCGGAAACTCATACAGTTTATTGAAACAACTTTTTTGAAGTCAGAAAAACCTGAAATCTATAAATCTATAAGAATTTCACCTTGATATTATTTATTAGAACAAACAAACTTGAAATGTAAAAATCTGTAAGAATTTCACCTTGATGATATTTATTATTAAAACAAAATTTCCATTACTCAGATAGGTAATTCCGTTTCTACTTATTGTATAATATTACTGATCCATCTGTGTTAATGTAAGGGTTAACAGCAAAGTCTAATTGCGCGTTTAATAAGACACTAATAAATAATGAGATAATGGGTGACTAGGTTACAATATGACTTGTATAACGCGACAATTCGAACACTATTTTCAATAGGAATAGTGAAACTACAGTAGTATATTTTATCCATGTTATTAATCATCAAACAAGGCCATCTGAACTTTTTCGTTGACCCCTCGTTTTACATAGAGCATCTCAGTCGTGAGTGTCTCAACTAGCCCACTAAGGGCCGGTTGTATGTCGCAAAGTAAATGCTTTTACCACTAACAAACGGTACATGGTAAATGGAGCCACTGGGATGGCCTATCAGATGACAGGCACTGAAAGTTTCTGTCATCTGATTGGCCATCCCAGTGGCTCCATTTACCATCTACCGTTTGTTAGGGGTAAAAAGCATTTATTTGCGACATACAACCGGCCCTAAGGGCCAGTTGTATGTCGGTTGGTAAAGTCTTTATAAAAGTTGACAAAGGGTAAAACCTTAGAATTCACCTTGTGCCCGGTCGGATGGCCATTCAGATGAAAGTGCGTGTCATTCGATTGGCCATCCGTCCGGGCACAAGGTGAATTCTAAGGTCTTACCTTTTAATTAAAGGAGACAATAAAAGAGTGTGTCTTCTGCTGGAATTATAAATTTCATTTATTTATAACGAGACTATAGTTTCGAGGGCTTTGCCCTCTTCATCAGTCTATTACAATGTATTCACAGGAATTAATTCATAAAGTCTTACCTTTTGTCAACTTTTACAAAGACTTTACCAACCGACATACAACTGGCCTGCTACTGCCTAATTCCATTATTAATTCAGTTTATAAATTAACACGTTGAAACAATAATCACATATACAAACGCGCCAATCATCAGGTTAGAACGGAAATAAAAGAACAATATCCATAAATCACTAATGACTCTTGTATTTCTAAAAGGAAGGCGAAGGTGTTCGAACTTTAAGAATTTCCAAGGGTCGGATCTGATTCCAAGTATTTGTGGTTGGAGGATTCAGAGAAGATGAAAGCACGAAGAGAATTTCAGTCTCTACAAGTAGGAGGAATTCAAAAAGTTGAAATTTAACGTATTATTCGTGATATACAGAGAAAGGATAAATTGAAAGAAAGAATAATGGAAGCCGGAACCGCAAACCGAGCTCAGGAAATTCGATCAAAGATTCTAATGTTAAAGAGCAAGGATTATTATTTAACAGGGCAGATAATTTGTAGTGGCGTAGATAGGGTATTCTTCTGTAGGGATCTATTTCGACAGTCGATTCTTTATTCCACCATTAGCTATTTGTATACAATAAAGAGGTATACAAATTATTTCCCATCAAATAAATAATAAGGTTCATTCTTTATTTCAGTGGGGTAACTATAAATTTAATTACAGTGGCCCTCTAGCATAAAATTAACTTAATATGGGATCGTCAATAAAAATAAAAATTTAGCATGTCTATCAGTTTGTTTGTTTGTTTTTTAAAATTTATTTTACTATTAATAAAAAACGTAGATTTCACATTATATTACAACAAACTATTTTCTCATATACCGTATACAGGTAACTTTCCTATAGCACGGTATTTATAAAACACGATTTTGATATAATGCGCCTTTGAAGTTCTCAGATTTTTATCTCATCACATAGAAAATTTTTGAATTTTTTTTTAGAAATTAATTAAAGGAATCGTAGGGAGTTGGACATGGCTTTAAATTAAATACAAGTTTTCATTAAATACGTCAAACGTTTCGTTGCGATTGAATCAAATGTAGGAAACATACGATTAAAATTTGTTTTCTAATTATGTTTATAAACTGGCTGTGCTCTGGCATTAGCTTTTAACGTAGAATTTGGAGTGCTATAAGTTCATGGTCTCTTATAACTCAATTTATATAATGCGTAATTTCTTTGGAAGCTAACATTCAGGTTTTACTAGAGCTACCTATATTAGGATCATTATGGGGGGAAGAGTGAAAACTTTTTTAAGACTCGGTACTCTTTCCGAAAATTTTAGTAATTTGATAATTTTTTGTCAGTAAATATTTTGAACTAGAAACTTAAATCATGGTATAGTGAATTTTTTCAAATTTTCGAACCCAGATATACACACAAACACACACACATTTGGAAATGATTTTTCTCCGCGTTTCAGACATTTCTATAATAATAAAAAAAATGAATATTTTCGAGTGAATTAAAAAATCTGCGGGCTTTGACTTCTGAGTGAATTAAAAAATGAAAAAGTTTTACCAATGAGTGATTGAATAAATGCATGTTGTAATATATTAATAATATTATAAAGAGAAAACGTTTATATGTTTTTTTTAACACTTTCACTCAAACTAAATATTCGATTAAACTCTCGTAGATATATCTAAACTTAATATTTGTGTAGTAGTAAATTTTTAATATTTTTCGTAATCATTTTTTTTTATCATCAGATTAGTTTACTTCGATTAAAGAAAAAAGATAATTAAAAATTTTCAGAAAACTGACTCTTGGGGTCCAGACCCAATACACTTCCACTGAATCTAGGGCACTGATATATGTAGCATTTAATCCAATAGATAAAAAAAAAGATATTGAGTCACTGAGGCTTTTACTTTTCATTAACATGTTTAGTTATTTATATATTTAATAAGAAAGTCATTAAAGGTATTTATCAACCTTGCAAGGTAGTAGAAGGCAGGGACATGTTTTTCTCACAACATGGCTGGTTATTTATAATGGGAAATATTATTTAAATGATATCGGCAGAAATTTTGGAAAATATCCATTTCTTCTCAATTTCCTTTAATGATATTATCATAATTTTATATTAATTAATAGGTATAATTAAGGATGATAGAAGAAATTTCATTAATTTGATGAAGGTATGTTATAAATATTCATTAAAAAATACAATTTCCTGAAAAATTGCAAATTCGTTGAAAACTTAAAAATTATGATGCGGAAACATTTGCAATCGATTTTGACCAAAAAATAAAATTGCCATTTTCCTTAAATTTTACTAAGTAATAAATATTCATGAAATACAATTAAAAATAAATAAATAAATAAATAAAGCTTTAAAAATTCGATGAAAATTGAAAAATAATCTTACTAAACTGTGGTCAAATTATTTACCATACAGGGTATTTTCAAGTATTGTAATCGTGCATGAAAAAAGTGTTTTTCCTTCTTTTTTTCGAAATATCTCAAAAACGGCTGAAACTATTTTGATTAAAAAAATTGAGCAAAACCATGGCATTTCGGTCTAAAAAAAGCCCTTATAAGTGAATATCGAAAAAATTATATTTTTCGAGATAATAATTGTTTTGTCAAAATGTCTGTAAGTTAGTCTGTGCATTACCAAATTTTTGTGGACGAGCTAGCTCAAAAATTAGTGTGAATATCTAAACCAAATTTAACACCAGTTTTGGTGCATTGAGATTAAGAGCGGATTAGATTTTGTTCATATCGACCCAAAATTAAGGGGGGTGGAGGGGGAGTTAAAAATTAAAAATCTAGGCTATTTGAGCAAACTCAACCAAATTTTGTATACATAATCAGTGGGACCCCAGAAGACTAAAAATGCAAAATCTAACCACCCAAATGGGGGGGGGGGGTCAAAAAATAAAAATAATGACCCTTATACCAAACTCAAACAAATGTTGTATACAAAATCAGTGGGACCCCAGAAGTCGAAAAATGCAAAAACTAACCCCCCCCCTACATGATTATAAATAATTTTATTAAATATAAGTGAGGGGCCAGGTTGTATGGTAAAGTCAAGTGGATGGCCACATCAGAACGTGTCAGTTTATTTGTTTATAGATACTATAGGTACAATAGTAATGATAATAATTATTTTCTTTTGAAGTATATAGTAATGCCTAATTTTTGAAATAGTTTAAATTCATTGCTAAATAAATGAAGAAATTTAATAAGAGCAACCTGATGAAAATTCACAGAATCGCTTCAGTAGATCATAACAAAGAGGATGCTGATCTGTCAAGCTAATTCATTGATAGAATGATCAATAAATTATTCCATGAAATCGAGACCTATTTTCAAGAGAAATGTTTAGTTTTTTTACGCTAATCTTAATTAAACCTTGAATATCTCACTAAAGCAAAACATTTAGGACTTCTTAAGCAAAAAAATATTTTTTACTAAAGCCAAATGTGCTCAAAAAAAAAAAAATAAATAAAAAAATAATAATAGCTGGCATTTTAAGTCCACTCTTCTACATGACCCTATTAATAACAACCAAAACGTTAAATGATATAATTGAAAGTAATATCAAAAGATAATTAAATTACCTAAAAGCAAATTCATTTATTTATATTTTGTTTTACAAAGAGCCATTTTAAAAAACATGCAATGACAGGGTTCTTAAGTCATAAATAAACTTTCGGATTTCCAAACATTAACTTATATAATTTTCCATACGGAAATAGTATTTCTTTAAAAATTATAAACAATAAAAAGCACATGTAAGATAAATACTGGAAATTAAAAAAAAAATCTTAGAGTACTTGTTGCTTCTGATCGATCGATTTGTTTTAAAGCCTTGATCTGATATTTAGAATCATTAATTTAACTTAAGCTTTAAATTTCATATTTCTAAAATTCACAGATTTTGTGTTGTTGTAAGAGACAAATGACAAATAGATTTTGAGGCACATACTGTGATTCTAGACAGCACAAAACGCAAATTTGCAATGAAAACTTGTACTCTATAAGGAAACGGACTAAACTCTCTTGACGACTTCAGCGCTCATGGTGGCTAAAAATAACATTTTTCACGGGATTGTACCTATTTAACACTGAGCGCTAAATGAAATAAATATATGATAGTTATTAAAATAAAACATTTATTAAAAATGTCTGGTGTTTTTATTATTAAAAGTGGTTTCCAAACAATTATTATCCCCGATTTTTTTACTTTACCATACAGGGTATTATAATCGTGCATGAAAAAAGATATTGTACAGCTATATCGAACTAAAATTCAAAAAGTGAACGAACAATTTATAATATTGCTTTGGTGTTTTAGAAGATTTCAAAAATTGCATTTCATGGGATGCATCCCAATTTAATCTATGGGATTTTAAATAAATATATTAAGAGAAGAGTCATTAATACTAAAATTGTAATTTTTCGTATTATCTTAAAGATGTTTCCGAGATATCTTGTAGAATATTCTTATAGACGTTTCACCAAGTGTTCTAGAAGACATCTACAGAAGCAAGTGGCAAGACAAGACCAAAAAGATAAAAAAAAAAAATATATTAAATTTTAAAATTTCGCATGATCTTAAGCATGTTTTTAAGATAGCTCTAGAAGACATCTTCAGAAGCGAGGTAAGAAAATAAGCCTCAAGACTAAAGAAGAGTTGAATAAGACATCTAGAACACTGTTTCTTAAAACCTTTTCAATTTTGTCACTCCTATGACCAAGCAAGCCATGTCTCTTTACCCCTTGATTAAAAAAAAAAATACGAGAAAATGAAATTAACAAGTTATTAGGATTATTGACTATTTACTATTTATTCTTTTACTGAAAATTCTCAATATTCTTTCAGTTTCAATTTGTAGAACTTTGATGTTGTAATTCACTATCTATAGCTAAACCTATGACAAGAAAAACAAATATAATTTGAGAATTAGAAAGTTTTCGTGCTACTATATTAATTAGTCTGATTAGCCTTCAAATAGTTACAATACCCCCATGGGGTAATTGCTCCTAGGTTATGAACCGCGGTTCTAGAGCGATTGCGCTAACTGGGATGCAGTTCTACTTATTTCTTTATTTAAAACTTCTACTAACTTTTTCAATCTTAGATTAAGGCAGAGCATCGAGATCTCAACTGGATTCGATTATTATAAATATGCTCTGAAAGAGTTTTAAATATCGTAAATAAATAAAAGTAGAACTGCATGACTCTTCTTTTATATATTTTTTAAATCCCATTTAATAAACAACTATAAAAATATTTTTTAAACAATTTATTCTATAAGTGAAAGTAAAAAGTGGGCAAAAAGTTTGTTTTTTCTTAATTTTTCTATTGCAAATTTTATATTAAGGATGTTCGGGACTGTTTATTATTTTTATAAGAAAATTCTCAAATTTTTACCATCGAATCATTGATGCATTAAATATTTATTACCGAAATTTGGAGTTGATTGTCTGTCCGAGAAATAAATTATTGAAAATTGTCCTTTTAACATGGAAGTAAATGGACCGAGCTTTTAAAAGGGCTATAACTTCTATACAAATTATACCATTTTCAACAAATTTATACAGATCAATAATTCAACTTTTATGAATCAAATGATACATTTTTCAATAGATTTGACAGTCTAGTTAATTAGTTATTCATAAATGTAAAAATAAAAAATTATTTGCAGCCAATTGCAATAGTGTAGAATTCCAACTCTATTTGTTGAAATCGTTTTTCTGTTAAATAAATGTTTTTATAATGAGAAAAAATTTATCTCAATATTCTTTTTATTAATATTATCAAAACAAAGATTTTTATTCGAAATTAACCTCATTATTAACAATTTTTTTATTTAATTTGGTATGCAGAAGTTGTCACTCTGGAGAAATACAAAAGATTTTTTCGAAGATCAACAAGATAAGCAGTCTCGAATTCCCTTAAATAGAAAATGCATAAAAAAATCAACCCCTAAATTCAAATAAAGATCTTAAATTCATTCCCATATCATATATTTGGGTGGCGCCCCATATATTTATAGATTCAAACGAAAATAACGGTTTAAAATTTATAAATAGCGAGGGCACAGTAATTAGAGGCAGAATAGTTGTTAATTCTGGATTCTAGATCACTTTGGTAAATATGAGTTTAGATTGCAATGATAAATTACCTTTAGGTATAGGCTTATTTTGAAGTTTATTGAACTGAAAAATCTTTCAAAATTTTTCTAGTGAATTATTGATTTATTTATTATTATATATAAATTGTTTAGAGAAGCATTATTTGTAAGCTAATAGGATTATTTATTTAAAAATTTTCTACAATATGCAAATTCGGTTCATTTAATTTATTGTACAGTTGATCTATTGCAAACAAATTGTAATAAACAAATCCAATAAGAACATATAAATAAATAAAAACAAATTGAAATTCTAAATAATACTATTAACAACTGTGGAAGATATGATATACCATAATGTTCAGATCTAGGTCTTTTGTCAACCCTAAATACTAAATAATCGATGGTTTGCTTAAAGATTTACTAGATATTAAATCCTCAGCTAAAAAAATGTTATTAAACACTTGTTAAATTCTGCTGAATTATAAATTTTCATTTAAGACCATAATTTATATCAGAAATAAAAACATTGAATTTTTTGAATTTTTGAAAATATATGGTATTTTGAAAATTTTCAACATCACACTAAAGAGTCTCTGTTTTCATCTCAACATTATTTCTACAATAAAGAGAATTTCAAGGAGGTATCAAAGATCTTATTAGATATACAGTAGAACCTTGTTTATCCGGACTTACTGTGGGGCCAAAGGCAAACCGGATAATCAAAAATCCGGATAATTCGGATAAATGGGTAATAAAAACAAAACAAATCCTCAAATAAGCGAATTTGAATTTATTACGATAAAAAAAATATGTTTAAATCAAAATTACATAGAATTGTTTAAAAAAATATGCCCAGCGTCTCTCTTTACTGCGTTCCGACTTCGTCAATATAAAAACATCAAAATTAAATCGAATTTTGATGAAATTATAATTACATTCTTGCTATAAGAGTTAAAAATTATTTACTATGTGAATATTTATTAAAATAAAAATGTCTACAAATCCGATTCGGATAATCGGAAGTCCGGATAAATGAGACCCGGATAAACGAGGTTTTACTGTATTATTTAGATTTCATGCAAGAAGGGATCGCCTCTTCGGGAATCAAAGTCAAGTGCAAAACTTGTATTCCGGACAGTTGGCTTAACCCCAGAGATGTTGTATCCTGTTTATTTGTCTATGGATTCCGATACTCAAGATCCGGGCAAAATGTTTATATGTTTATAATGAAGAAACAACTAATTTAGCTAAAGAAAGCTAAAAAAAAAACATTCAATCGAAAATGCAGAAAATCAGAAAAAAATAATAATTGTTGTGTAGCTATCGAAGGGTTGAAGACAATGAGCTGAAAATCGGCACACAAATTTACATCAATAAACTAAACGTAATAATAAAAATTTGGTAAAATTGCTAGGTAGGTTTCACAAAAAAAAAAAATAAAGACAAAAATGATTTTGAATTCGATATATTTCGGGTTGTCAGCCCATCTTCAGGAGTCAGAGAAAACTGAAAACTGAAATATATCAAAATCAAAACTAATTTTTGTTTTATTTCTTTTTTTTTTGTGAACCTTCTTCTTCTTCTTAAGGTGCCAATCCGTGACGAATGTTGGCTATCATCATGGCAACCCTCACTTTATCAACAGCAATACGGAAGAGTTGTTGGGAGGTCTTGTTGAACCAGGTCCTGAGGTTCTTCAACCACGATATCCCTCTTCTTCCATGACCTCTTTTTCCGAAAATCTTCCCCTGCAGAATAGATTGAAGCAAAGCATACCGGGTTTCGTTCCTCATAATATGACCCAGGTACTGCAATTTTCGGGCCTTGATGTCATCCACCAGTTCGAGGTCCTTCTTCATTCTTTGCAGAACTTCTGCATTAGTCATTCGTGCTGCCCAGGGAATTTTAAGGATTCTTCGATACATCCACATCTCGAACGCGTTTATTCTCTTAATAATGGCCTCGTTCAAGGTCCAAGACTCTACACCATACAAGAGGACAGAGAAGATATAACAACGTAGAAGTCTTGTTTTTAAATCTTGTTGTGAAACCTTCCTCACAATTTTATCCAATTTTTATTATTATATAAAAATGTTTCACCTAAAACCAACACCTAACTCATTAAAATTTAATAAACTAAACCTTTTCGTCAAGTTTTAACTTTCTAGTTTATTAAATAATCGCCTATTCACTAAAATTTTCAGAAAAACAACGAGTCTTAAAAAATTTCTTCGATTTATTAATTAAAATATTTCTGTATTGGGGATCACACAAACTCAATTTATTAGCAATAATTTTGAATAATTCTTTGATCTTTGAAAATGATCACAATAAAAGAAAATTATACTCATTTTGATGTCCTGGCGGATATTTGTTAAAGATCAATAAACATTTCATTGGAAATTGCTATCGAATGGGATTTACCCGAAAGCTATAAAAAACAAATCGATATACTAGTATATTTCCATTATAGGAAAATTCATTTAATAACAAATTTAAAATATTTTTATTAGAGAAAATTATAGACAGAAACATAGGTATTTTTTAATTTTCTATTATCCTATAAGTGCGATATACCATGGTATTTATGCCTTAAAAGTGAAATTCAAACGAGTTATATATAAAAATAATGTGGAATTTGGAGCAATTGGGAAATTTGTAGTTTTTGAAATTTTAAATTCATGAAGTAATATTATTATAGATTCTAATACTTAAATTTTAAGTAAATTAAATATATTTTAGAAAAACAATCAAATTGAAATGCCTTATTTGATAAACTTTCAGGCGTGTCAGGAAAAGTTTTGTTTTTCTATTAATATTTTAAAAACAAAAATTGTTTTTAAAATATTAAATGAAAATTCTCAAGATAAAATATTCCATTTGATTGTTTTTTAAAGAGAATTGTTTTATTTAGTTATGTAATATTCATAAATATTATCTGTAAGCCCATAGGCGCAAAGCCGAGAATTTGCCGCTGCTCCCCCCCCCAAATGCTACTTGAATCAAGTAAAGTATGATAAAATATAGTAAATGGCCTATAATAAACAACCATATCGTCGCCGAGTGCAAACCTGCTAAATCCATTTTTATCATATAAGTATGACATATTAATATCGTTTGAAAGAAAAAGAGATGCAGCATCGTCTAAGTAAAACTGCTACTTAAAATTACGATTGTAAGTTGTAGAAAAAATGTGAAAAATAGTTTCTTTCCATAACAAAAATATTAAATTTTGTTTGCTTTTTCTTCTTTTGTAAAAATTTCTTTGTTGTGAGTTAGCAGGTTTACACTCTAAGGCGACCATATGGTTTTATAGAATAAATTTTGTTGAAAGCAGAATGAACAAACTTACAAAAGAATGGACATAATGAATAAATTTTTGTAATTTTTTCATAATTTTAAGTTAAGCCATTTCTAAATGCCGACACGTTCAAAAATCAATTAAAAATGGCTAATTTAGGGTTCTCTCACTCCGTCAATATAAAGTGAAATTTAAAAAAAAATCAAATCTAATTCCATTTAAAGAAATCCAGTAAATGTGGCCCACATCCCATAAAAAAAAGATATTTTTGACTCCACAAAAAATTTGACCCCTGTCCAAAATATTTAAAATTTGAATACCATTTTTTATTTCAGGGAAAATGAACACAAATAAATTTCAAATTTCAAACTAGTTTCTTATTTAGTTTACGGGCTACCATACTCTGACAGACGAACAGTCAGAAAGTGTAGCGGCACTATAGGGTCCCGTTTCACTTTAGGGCAGAATCTTAAAAAGACTGAAAATGAAAGCGAAACCTTCCAAATATATGGTCATTTAAGTGTATACATGAGGTTAAATCAATTAAATTGTCCCCTGCTTGATGAAAATAAACATATATACATACCTATATTAGGGTGGCGCTTATTTATAAGGGAAAAAATAAATTTCGCATATTTGAAGTGCCGGGCGGAATTTTGTTAGAATGGGGGTCTAAATGTAATTCCTACCAAATTTTAGCTCAATCGAACATCATTTACTCGTGGCACATGGGACCTAAAGTTTCATTGGCATTTTATATATTTTCGAATCTTTAGGCCTCAAGCGCCACGGGTAAATGATGTTCGATTGAGCTAAAATTTGGTAGGAATTACTTTTAGATCCATTCCAACAAAATTCCGCTCGCACTCCTCAAAAATTAAAACTTCAAAAATAAGGGCCACCCTAACCTATGCAGGGGGTTTCAGAAGGAATAGTAAATATTTTAGGAGGTGGTACTATACACGAATTGCAATAAAAAATGCCATATAACATGTGTCCCATTTATATTGAGTACAGAGATACAGCTGTTAATATGTAACCCAAACAAACTTAAAGCAAATGAGGACGTTCAAAAATTTTATATGGCATTTTTTATTGCAATTCGTGTATACTACCACCTCCTAAAAATATTTACTATTAGTCCTGAAACACCCTGTATATAATATATAAATAAAATTTATTTATTAGGGACTAGTATGGTTTGATCTTCCCCATCATACTTTTTAGTTATAAATATTCTTGAAGGAGACAATAAAAGAGTCTGTCTTCTGCTGGAATAAAAATTTTATTTATAACGAGACTATAGTTTAATTCCTGTGAATCAATATTCTAATTCATTCTAATAGACTGATGAAAAGGGCAAAGCCTTCGAAACTATAGTCTCATTATAAATAAAATTTATAATTCCAGCAGAAGACACACTCTTTTATTGTCTCCTTCAATATATAAAAATTCTGCTACCCTCGACACAAAAACTTTCAATTTAATATAAAAATTCTATCTGTTCTTTCATATGGATTCAAATACCTATAAATAATTATTTGCATCAAGCAGAGGACACCCTCATTGATTTCCTCTTAAAAATTAACAACTCACTACTCTCAGCTATAAACTCTCTTACTCTCGGTGAATAATTTGGTTTTTAATTCTAAAAATTTGAAATTTTGTCTCTAATCAATGATCTTCTGCAATTTCACTTCCGGTGTTGAGGTCTTACTTTTCTTTTGGCGCTCGGTTCCATGAGAACAAGGCCGACTTGCGCGTCGCCGTCGGTTCCATGGCGGCGGCGGCAAAACGGCACTAAACTCGAACGTCGAACTCACAACAAACCAAAATACAAAGCAGCAAACAAACAAAAATTCGCGGATTGTTCACCACCGGTTCACACCCATTCAACTTAGCACTTGGACTTGCACTGGAACTGGACTCAGGTGTTTGTACTTGGACTCGCTTTCGCGTACTGAGCCGTCGTCGTCGTAATCAGCGGCGTAGAGGAACTTGAGTGGTTTCACTCGGGAGAGTTTCTCGAAAAGTTTTTACTCTCACTTCTTCCAATGTTCGAATGCCTTAAAGCTCACTTTGCTAACCCACTTTGCTTCCTGGCTTGTCTCGACAACACCATACTAGCCGCGCCGTTACATCACCACAAAGATCACCAACTCTTGCTTAATACTTAGCCAGTTTACTTCCCTTAACATTCTTATCGGCTTACTTCGTTAACGGATCTATCTTCTCTAAAGATGCATCTTATATAATATAACGGAAAAGATTTGCAAATTTGCCTGATTAAACCTTTCATACATATAATATACAAAAATAAATAAATAAATAAAATAAAAAATCATATAAAAATTAAAAAACTCATAAACCATTTTACTCGATGTGCCCGGTGAAGCCTGCAGCTCTAATATTGATTTAATAAAATAAATTGACACGTTCTGATATGGCCATCCACTTGACTTTACCATACACTTCTGGTTGAGTTTGGTACAAGGGCCTAGATTTTAATTTTTTGACCCTACAACCCCTTCCCCCTTTTGGGCGGTTATTTGGTTGAGTTTGCTCAAATGGCTTAGATTTTAATGTTTTGCCCCCCCCCCCCTAATTTTGGCACCAGAAAAAATATGTTTGTTATTATAGGTTCATTTTTCTTGTTTTTATTTTAGTTTGAAAATATTATAATTTAAAATTTTAACCCCCCTCCCTCACTTAATTTTTGATCAATATGCACTAAAATCTAATCAGCTCTTAATCTCAATGCACTAAAACTACGTGTGAAATTTGGTTTTGATATTCACACTAGTTTTTGAGCTAGCATGACCACAAAATTTGGAAACGCACAGACTAACAGACGTTTTATCAAAACAGTTATTATCTCGAATAATATAATTTTTTTCGATAATCACTTATAAGGGCTTTTTTATAGACCGAAATGCCATGGTTTTGCTCAATTTTTTTAATCAAAATAGTTTCAGCCGTTTTTTAGATATTTCGAAAAAAGAAGCAAAAAATCCCACTTTTTTCATGCATGATTACAATAATTGACCATACCCTGTGTGGTAAAGTAAAAAATAATATATTGTATATTAAATTTGATAATTGTATTTAAAAATGTCAGAAACACGAAGAAAAATATCTTTCAATCATGATTTTTTCTGTTTTAGTGACTCTCTATGTGTTGGGATTTCAATACCCACAACTATTCAAGAACGGAAAGTCGTAGACAGTTAGTTTTAGTGCTGAATGCTTATATTTCTAATGCAGAGAGCTGAGTAGATTTTGGGATCACTAGCTTTAGAATTTCTGGTTCAAAAATGAAGAAAATGTCATTTTTTAAGATAATTCATTTCTAATAGTAGGTATATTTATATTTAAGTTTAATAATAGGATAGCGTAATGGCTCTTCAAAAGTTTTAACATTTTTCTCTAATTTAAGGTTCCGATTAAAAATTAAAATAGGGGTGATACATTTCTGTCTATCTGTCAGAGCATTGTAGCCTGGTTAGTGAGAGGGTCAGGAAGGTGGGAATCCCTGAGCCACATAATATCAAGGCACACACAGAACCAAGTGTAATTTTTCTAAACAGTAAGTATTTTATAAATACTACAACTGCATTGCTATATAATTGAAAGAAAATCAATATCTTCCTTAAGGCTTGATTGAGGTCGTCCATAAGATATAGGTATAGTACGCAACAAGGGGGGAGCTCAGTGTTACAATATGTGATGAGAAAGGAGGGATCAGGGCAAACGTGATCATTGATACATAAATTTCATTTTTATTTTTTTAACAACCCTAATATTTTCTTTTAAATAAATTTTATTTTTATAAATATGCTTGAATTACTGAAATTTTCATTAATTTTTCGTTTTAAGAAAGAGGGAGGAGGGAGGCTAAGGTATCATAACGTAATTATAATTAGGGAGTTTACAAATATGGAACGAAATTTGACAAGGGATGGAAGGGTTAAAAATGCTTGGGTTTAGCCAGAGGTATTTTTTATGGACGGCTCCATTTACCTAAAGATTCATTATCTTTTCACGACTAAATTAGGATAAAAATTGAACTAACTTTTTCATTAATTTAGTTTTTGGAATTTTATCAAATGAAATTATCATCTTGCTCTCCTGTAGCGACTCTTAGTACCAAGTTGATAGAATAAATTATGCGCTAAGGTGAATGTATTATTACTACTATTATTGTTTTGTAAAATAATATTTTCTGTTTTCTTGTTATTGTGTTTTTAAATTCAAATTCATGACTATTCATGTTGATTATCTTTAAGTAATTGTATAAATTATCATTTATTAATAGAAGATATTTATACTTCAAAGTATCTTTCAATTCTTCAATACACAGCTTTATAAATATCTTTGAATTCAACCATATTTCTGAAGTTCTATCACCTGATTTTTATTGACCTTACAGTGTGACATCAAGACAATGTTAATCCCGAACATCGGGGTCTTACTTTGCTAGTAGTAGTGGCTATTCTCACTCAATTCAGCGCTCGCTTGAAAGTTAATGACGTCTTATAGAGTCCATATCCCCTACCACAGTTTTGAGTGAAGGAAGCTTCTCTCTGCTCAACTTTTGTAACGTGAAACAAATTAACCAATCCTGGCTTATTGGAAGTGCACCAAAATATCCTGATTAAAAAGTATTATAAATTTTTGTCTATTTTGAAATTTAAATAGTATTTATTTCTTTTAGAAAGAATCTCATTCAGCTCACACGAAAGTGAAATTTCTTAAATATATTAAAAATCCTTAGCAGGGCTAATTGAGATTCTAAGCATTTAGATATTTTTTCTGTTTACCAAATAATCATGTGTCAACAGATTTTACATGTGTTGAGGTAAATAGAATTAGTTTAAGCTGTTTCTGATTTGCATATCTCTCTATAATGCACATTTTTTGCAAATTTGAAACTTATTTGCAAATTTGGCATTATATTAGAGCTATTTTGGCACCTTAAGTCTTTTGGATTTCTTTGATCAGAATTTGCACATAAATTAAATTATGTAGCGATGAGCCGGGATTTGAATTGGATCCAATAGATATTAGGGTATCAAGTATGAACTGTGACTTGAGTAGATGTGGTTTCTGTCGTTGCAAAGTCATTATGAGGCCAGATAGAAGTTCATTTTTGTTCGAAAATTTGATGAAAGTGGTTGTTTGCAAATCCATCAGCTTTAGATGAGATCACTAGGTCGGGACTTTTTTATTTCCTTTAGATTATTTTTTTATGTACCTATGTTTTTTTTTTTTTTTTTTTTTATTTAGAAATTATTTTATTCAATATAAAAGATACAGAGTAAATTAAATCAACTATACAGAATCATACAAACAAATGAATAAAAAAAATTTTCATGACCGTAACCCTTATGGGTTTTTGGTTTCTTGATGACTTGCTCCCGTTTCTTCAATCTTCCTGTGGACCCTCGTCTATCATCTTGATCTTCTCCAGTAGTCTGTCGTCTATTTGTCCCCTTAAACCCATCCACCAATCTTGCACATTCGTCCCCAAAACCCTCGTAAATTCCTCACAGTTCTCTATATGTTTGCCTTCTCCTTCTCTATTTTACACCCCCTCTCATATGTTCCCAAATCTAGCTCTTGCTCATAGTTGTATTTCCTTCTCGTCCTTGTCTTTGTCTGTCCAGTAGTTTTCCATTATTATATCTGTCTTTAGTCTTTTAAAATAATGGACAATATTTGAGCTCTCCACCCTCGCCCAATCCTCCTGTATTGTTTGTTCCATGTCTATAGTAATAATATTTTTCGGTACTTTTCCGTTAGCCCGTTGCAATGTCGCCAATTGTGAACCAAACGCGAGTATCACGGGTTCTGTGTGGCGCCACTACTGACGACGGATTTTTTTAGAAAATGAATATTAATTAAAAAATAATTAGTAAATGCCCAAAAAATTCGAATATGTAAAAGTCGTTGCCGGTTCGGTTAAGATATATTCAGTTTGGCTCGGTTAGCTCGCGTTAGCCAACCTAGTAGCCTAAATGCCAGCCCGAAATGAAGATATACCAGGCGAACCGAGCCAAACTGAATATATCTTAACCAAACCTTTCAAAGTTCGTTCCGGAACCCATTTTTTTTTTATCTAAATGAACCGAGATGATAAATAGAACCAATCCTATGAAAAGTTCTAAAAGTGAAAAGTGCCAAAGCCCTGGGGCTACTCACTTGAGACAATTTGAGACATCACGGTTTTGAAATTTGGCGGAATTCTACATTATTTGGCAATTTTTCGCTTGCGCCCGGCTAACGGAAAAGCACCGATTTTTTATTTCTTGGATCATTTCCCCTCCTTCTCGGCTAAAAATCTGATCCCTAGATATATATCATACTACTATATATAAGAGCCTAGATTAATTTGTAACAACGCTCAGAGAATGCTGCCGATAGGGAGCGCTGATGCCGTCGGTATATTTGCGGCAAATTTGAAATATAATTGTAATTGTAATTTGAAATGAAAGACTCCAATTGATTTTAAATTAAGAAACATTAAATATATTGATAATTATTCCTTCCCCCCCCCCCCTCACAACTCAAAAATTAAATATTCAATTCGCTTTTCTTTGTGCACAGAAAAATAAATTAATCGCATCTTATTTGATTTATATTTTATATATTATTTGTTTATTTTTTAATAATTTGCCACTTTTTTATAATTTTTTAAAAATCTAAATTTTGTTAATCTTATTTTTTGATTTTTACAAAATTGAACGACTTAAGACACGCATGCCCGAGTTTTCATGGCAATACTGGAGGGAGTAGTCTGTCATACAAACAACACCTGATCTCTTTTAAATATTTGGAGCCTTATATCCATTTTCGAATTTTAAAAAAATGATATAATATCATTCTGCTCCTCACACGATCCCACTTATTTAAATAAATCTATTTGCACACAAAAAATATCACAATGATGTAGATTATAGAAAAAAAAATACTTCCAGATTCATATCTAGAGCCTCATTTCTGTAGCTGTGTCAGGACGAAAATGAGGCGAAACTTTTAAGAGACTATGTATTTTTGGGAGTTTACAGGTATACATTTGGAGTGTGGTGTTTTAAGAGGAATACAATTTTTGGACCGAGACGCCGCCCGCCAGGGCACCAGCCCGGAGGGCCGGGCTTCGAGGGCGTGCCGAAGGCACGCACGAAAAGCTCGTCCTTATAATAGTATCGTAAATTGGTTGATGGCTAGAAGGGCCGAAAAGCCAAAAAAATAAAAAATGTGCGTATTAAACCTATGTATTTTCCTATATACCTTTGGCATATTTTCTAATTTTTACATTTTTTTATACCATCAAATATAATTATGTAATTTTGCTATATTAACTGTATATAAATACTTAATCATCAGGTATTCAAATCTGTTTCCATGTTAATGTTAAGCAAAATAAAAATCAGCGAAGCCGATTAAAAATTATATCTAAAAAATAAATCTGAAGCAGAGCATTCCATTCAGGAACTATAGGTGAACAATAATACAAAAGAAAGAAAAGTGAAGATGCATTTCCTCCCGACCACGGTTGTTGTTTCGTTCTTTTTGCATTCTTTTTCTAACCAATCCAATGAATGACTATCATTCTTTGGAATATCAAATAAATAATAAATGAAATGATATATAAGTAAATTTCATTTTTTAAGAAAAAGTTCAGATTATTTAGATTAGTTTTCATCTATGCTCGATATACACTGTGGTGCAAAAAAAGTGGAATACTTAGATTGGTTCGGTGTCAAAAGAGAGCCTGTCGCTGCTCTCCTTGACATCAACCCTAATTCCCGGAGACATCTTCTGATAGTCCAAACACTTAGGTTGACTTTTGTCGAGTTTGTAGAAGGCGCTGTTGAATTTGAGCTGCTGTACAATGCCGATCCCTCAATACCTCCATAAATAGTATGAATCGGTCATCTCTCTCATTTGAAGCTCTAATTCGACCAGATCCCGGTCTCCTGGCATAAGAGTTTGTTTCTCTATATCGTTTTCCAGCTCTGTGGATACTTCCAACCGATGCTTTAAGTCGTTGAGCGACATACCGATACGATCTTCCATCATTTATTAGAGCTACAGCTTGAGCTACTTCCTCGGTCTTTAGAGGCATTATGCTTGGACAATATTTCAAATGAAATGAAATTAAAAGATGAGATATTCAAATCGAACTGATAAACATTAAAATATTCAATTTAATTCGATATTAGACGATAATCATTTAATACAATTCAATAAAGGGATCAGATTTCAAACCTGAAAATTTATGCTAGTTTAAATAAATTTAATTTTAAAGGGTTTAAATTAAAGTAATACATTGTTTTCACTCTAAAAATGTTTAAAAATATTTGTACAATCACAGAATGTATTAAAAGTTTAAATAAAATATGTTTTTTCTGAAAATTATTTGAAAAAACTAAATTTTTCTAAGTGTTCCACTTTTTTTGCACCACAGTGTATATATTTTTTATCAAAAAAACTTTTCTATATAGTAAAAGATGCATTCGACCTTTTAGATAGAAAGTTAATTTTTCATTTGTGAATCCTGGAACATGATTGGCCTATTATAAAATTGACGTTGTTGTTTTTTTGTTGTTTTTTTGTTTTAAATGACAGATAAAATTGAGAAATTGATTTTCCCATGATTTTTATGTCTAAATGAATTATGTTTGACTTTTGGCATCCGGAATCTTTTCTTAACTAGTAAATATATTAAAAAATAAGCTGACGTGTTCTGATGTGGCCATCCACTTAACTTTACCATACAACCTGACCCCTCACTTATATTTAATATTTAATAAAATTATTTATAATCATGTAGGGGAGTGGGGTTGTTTTTGCATTTTTAGACTCCTGGGGGCCCAGTGATTATGTATACAAAATTTGGTTGAGTTTGGTACAAGAGCCTAGATTTTCATTTTTTGACCCCCCCCTCCCCACCACCATTTTGGGCAGTTAGTTTTTGCATTTTTAGACTTCTGGGGTCCCACTGATTATGTATACAAAATTTGGTTGAGTTTGCTCAAATGGCCTAGATTTTTAATTTTTAAGCCCCCCCCCCTCCACCCTTCTTAATTTGGGTCGATATGCACCAAAATCTAATCAGCTCTTAATCTCAATGGACCAAAACTACGTGTGAAATCTGGTTTCGATATTGACACTAGTTTTTGAGATAGCTCGTCCACAAAAATTTGGTAACGCACAGACAACCAGACTAACAGACATTTTGACAAAACAATTATTATCTTGAAAAATATAATTTTTTCGATGTTCACTTATTAGGGTTTTTTTGTAGACCGAAATGCCATGGTTTCGCTCAATTTTTTTTAATCAAACTAGTTTCAGCCGTTTTTGAGATATTTCGAAAAAAAGAAGGAAAAAAAAACACTTTTTTCATGCACGATTACAATACTTGACCATACCCTGTATGGTAAAGTAAAAATGATTTAAAAACCAATGTTTATTTGATTTTGAAATAATTAATGATCTTAATTGGAGAACCGTCCCTCTCTTACGGTTTTGTCCTTCTTCAGGTAAATTGCCTGATCCTGATATCTTTGTCTACCAGCTAAATCAATCAACGTTAGAATACATGTGCAGCAGCTAATTTTAATGCTAAACAAACCGGTTTTGAATGACATTTGTAACTAATCTAAAATGTTGTTTGTTTCATTTAAATGCTTTTTTTTTACATATATCTATCATAATTAAAAAAAAATCATTTAATTTTCGATACCAAAGAAGAAAACAAAGAGGTTGTCCTCTGCTTGATGCAAATAAACATACACACATATATATATATATATATTGAAATTATATATCTGTATATACATTATTTATTTGTTTGAGACTATAGTTTCGAAGACTTGGTCTTCATCATCAGTCTTTTTTAATTATAAATATTATTTTTCATGGTGTCAATACCGTATGGATATTGAAAATTTTCGATCTTTACTTAGCTGAGAGCCAGTTAAAATTAAAATCAACTTCCAGGTCACATTGATATTTAAACATATGTATCTCTTTGTACCCCCATGAATGTGACCTGGAAGTTGAATTTAATTTTAACTGCCTCCCAGGTAAGTAAAGATCGAAAATTTTCAATATCCATACGGCATTGACTCCATGAAAAATAATATTTATAATTAAAAAAGACTGATGATGAAGACCAAGTCTTCGAAACTATAGTCTCAAACAAATAAATAATATATATACAGATATATATGTGTGTATGTTTATTTGCATAAAGCAGAGGACAACCTCTTTGTTCTCTGTTTGTGATTCAACAACTCTGCTTACTCTCAGCAAAAACAAAATCCTATTATCATAGACATTTGTCTTGCAATGTATCCGATCCTCTATGTAAGGGGTCGCCAACACTAAGCTCGCGGGCACTATGGCGCCCGGCGAGCGTTTTATTTGTGCCTATCAACTGCTGAACGACCACGGTAAAATAATTTAATTTTTAAAATAAAATGTTATGTAAAGTTTTTTTCAATTTTTTTTTTTAATATTAAAGAAATATAAGCTTATTTGTTTGAAAATGATTTTTTTGAAAAACTTAACTGAATCAAGCATTTCAGAGTGCAATTTTTCAAAAACTCTAATAAATATCAGATTTTCTTTGCTATAAAAATAATAATTATATTTTAATTATTTTTTTTTGCATGATAACTATTTTTTTCTGGCCAACTTTTTAATTGTATATCTAACTATAAATTAATTTTCATTGAAAAAATAAATGGTGCCCGCCACCCCCAGATATTCTAGAATGTGGTCTTAGATACAAAAAGGTTGGGTACCACTTTTCTATGTAATGAAAGTACGCACGAAAAGCTCGTTAGTAATAAAAACTACTATTTTGAAATAGGAAATCTAGGCTACAAAAATATCCTAAATTATAATAGGGTGCAGCTAGTTCTCTAGGCTCTAAGGAACCCAAGGTGTGCGATCAAGGGTCGAACTTGATCAATTATTTGTTTATAATCAATTACAATCTTATAAAAGCGAAATATTTTCAACAAATTATTTAAAAATATAAAAATTAACATAGGAGCCGAAAACTATCTACCAAGTAATATTTATAAAGAAAAGAATAGAGAAATATGGACAAGAATAATAGAGTAGGCAAACTTAATAAATGCTTGTTCTGCCAAGAAGAATATGAAGCGCTAACACATCTGATCACATGCGAACTATATAATCGACACTCGAAGATGACTAGTTCAATTGGATGGAGGAGAAGAAGGAAAAGATGAAAGATAATGGGCAGCAAATTTACCAATGGACTAGACCCAAAATGGTGTAGTTATGTTAAGTTATTAATGTATAAGGGGGGAAAGAAGATTCTATGAAGAAAACCAGTAACTGTTATGTTTTTAGCAATTGTTAATAGATAATGATAAAATTTGTACAAGCCTAAATACCCAAGGGTGAAGGCTAATGAACCTTTAATAAATAAATAAAAGATAGATAACGTCCAATTGTTGTGTATGCCACCGAAGTATGGAGTCCGTTTTACTCAGCAGAAAAAAATCTTCTTCAATCTGTACAAAATAATTTTTTTCGTAGGCTGTCCTTTAAACTGTTCATCCAAAATGATTCCTCTTCAAATGTCTCTTTACAAACTCAATTTAACCTTCCTGACCTTGATAGCAGACGTCATTATTTTGATGTAGCCTTTATATGGTATATAAATTATTAAATAGCCAGATTGATAGCAATTTACTATTATCCCAGCTACAAATAAATGTTCCATGTCGTAGAGATCGCAAGACATGTTTTACATTGATTGCCCGAGATCAAACTACATCATGGCTTCACCCCTAAACGGAATGATGAGCATATGTAATGTAGTGTTCATTGGCGTTGACGTTAACAATTGCTCTTGTTAGTATTAAGAAACTGATGCTGGGAAGATAAATTATACTGGTATTAGTAGACTGAATTGTAATTAAATATGTATGCTGATAATATGTAAAAGGACTTGTTCCGTTTGAATAAATAAATAAATAAAATAAATAAGTTAATGAAAGCGAAGTCATGTGATGTACACACCAGTTGATTATTTTTTGATGGGCACTTTGCTGGAGCTGGAGAATAGCAGCTAAAACATTTGTTTGTTTTTGTGTATGTTCTGCTCACTAGGAATGGATGTTCGCTCTTTAAGAGCAGAACGGGCTTCGTTGATCCTGCCCAGGGCAAAGTCAATTTGCGCTTTGGATCCGGATTTGGATAGAGACCAAAAGCCAAGCAAATTAATTTACTTATCCATCTACCCATCCTTTCTCCAACCATCAACTCAACTCACTCTCTCTCTCTTCACTTCATACCCTTTCTATCTGATTGAAACAATCGCTTTTCGAGGAAAGGATGTTGCCTAGAAATTGAAGAAACAATCAACTGGAATTAACAA